>SEYY01007542.1:32500-40000 GCA_009176605.1 Armadillidium nasatum
TGTTTGAGATGGAAATGAGAAGAAGAATGTAAAACGCAATGTGGCTATGGTTTCATTATATGGAACTAGGAATTTTATTATAAATAAATAGTAAATTTTTTATGTAATATTCATCTCATTTTCGCTTTTCCGGATAGATTAATATGCAGAGTTAAAAAGCATAGTTAAAAAAAAGGTTTGTTAGGATTAGTTATGTGAAATAATATGGAATGTACCACTCCGTACCAGAGAGAATCACCTTCGAAATGCACTCTATACACCCAAGGGACCCTTCCTACGGGAGCAATTATAAGATGTACAATCTCAAGTACGACCAGCTTGCAGCACCGAATTGAAACAAATGTTCCTCGCAATAGGCGAGGGTCTTTCTTGAGAAAGACTTGCAAAGGTAGAAGAGGATATACAGGTAGTAAGGTGATCGAAGTAACTCAGAGGTGGATAGAAATTAACAGTATAAGGACAAGGTTTAGAAGTTAAGTAAAATGTCTAAAATGTTAGGTTTATATCCAAAGCGATCAGATATGCGAGTAGGGAGCTGCAACAACTATCAAGGTCGTTGTTGGTAAGGAAATGGAAGGCACGTTCACCGGCTTATATCACTAGAACTGGAAAGAAAGCCATTAGTGGTGGTGGATATTGAAATAACTTAACTTGATATGCCCTATTTTTGAATTTAGATAGCCAAAGAATTTAGGATAGTCGCTAAAATTAGGAGATAAATAAAAATAAAAAAAAAAATTTAGTCTTAGAATGGCAAGAGGACCTAACCACAAGGAGGAAGACTCGGAAGACTCCAAATTAGAGAAGCGAAAGAAAACAAAATCGTTGCACAAGGATGCACACAAACCGACTTTGTTTTGAAAATTGAGGATATAGACGATAAGAAGAAATAGGAAAAGATTTGTTATCAGAATGATCAAGAATAAAAGGTGAGGTCTAGAAGAAGAGAGGCTGTGTTTAACAAAGTGGAAATTAGACTAAACAGTTAAATTTGCTGAAATTAAGAAAAAAATAGAACGTGCCCCAGGGTAAGCCGACTGCAAAATCTTAGTGGCACAAATTCCATCATCGGAGCCCACCAACCCCCAAGAGGTGATGGGAGAAGGGGTGGATGATCACCTATTTTAGGAAGTGGCTCTCTCGGATTTCCCGAGATTGCTGTTTTGGATGCCCTCCTATATTATTATTATTATTATTATTGCATATTTTTTTTTAAAAAAGGATGTCTGGAATAGTGTTTTTTGTGTGTGAAAGGAGAGCCTACTCCTTATAGATGAATGGAATTGGGAACTGGAGTGAGAGGAGAAGTACCCCTAACACTCCATTATACCCAATAGGGGGTAACTTCATACCCTCGGGAGCGCTACTTCCCTCCCCCACAAAAAACTTATTTTTACTATATATATAATATATTATATATATATATATATATATATATATATATATATATATATATATATATATATATATATATATATATATATATATATATATATATAAATATTTAATAACATAATGTGATTTTTAATCAATTTTAAGTCTTTTGAACCGTTGACAAGTATTGCTATTTTTATTTTAAGATAACAACCATTATAGCCTTACATATTTTTCGAACATATTTTGCTTGTCTTTTATAATTAACAGCAACAGCTTCACACTTCAGTTGCTGTTTCTTTAACATTGAGACGTAATTCTTAAAAGTTATGAATGGGACAATAGTAAGAGAAGTTTATTTTGCACATAATTAATATTGTATCTCGTTTTGTAATGTAGAATTTAATAAATAAATAAATAAATAAGTAAATATAAAATTTGTTCGAATTAATAATTTGTTCGAATTAGAATTTGTTCGAAAGTTTTTTTTTTTTTTTTTTTGTGAGCTATAAAGGGAATGGCGTTTGAAACCAAAAAAAGAAGTCTAAGGTAGGTATTGGCAGCTACTGCTTTTTAAAATTAAGTTGATTATTTTATGTTATTTCGTTTAATAATCTTTCTTGACATGTTACTTAGTAAATGAATTCATTATCCATTCATCAACATTCCTGTTCAAAATTTAAAAAATTGTTTTTTACATTTCCTTTTTAAGCTCATTTAGGCGACTGCTGAAACTATCATTCTCCCCTTGAAGCTAATTCAGCTTTATTATATACAATTTTTAGGAAAATTTATAAGTTTCCCCATTTTAAAAGATTATATTAGAAAAGAAAAACTTTTTAATCAATATTGAAGCGAAATTTTGCAATGTATTTATATTATATTGGTTCCTTGAAATTAAGAGTCAATTTAATTAAATTTCTAAAGAACGTTTGCCAAATAAAATGCATAATACTAAGTTTTTACTTAGCGATTGAGATGAAACTCATTTTCACTTTCTAGAAACTTAATTATGCTCTCAGATAATTCAACAAAACAAGTGAGGCTGAAACAGATATCGAAACATTCAGTCATTTTTGGAATTTTTATCTTTTTTATAAAAATTTTTATAAGAATAAAAACTTATCCAGATGTTATCTATCAAAATGTAAACAAGCCACTCAATGAACAAGCTTTTTAATTAGCTTTATGTCTGCATAACATTAACATGCAATATATATATATAATCATAGAAACCATTTTTTTAAAAAAATAGGATGTTAATTTTTTTATTCATATTTCACACATCAAGAAGGGAGCAGAGAAAAAAGTATGACGTAAACTCACTCAAGCTCAAACCTAACCCAAATTTAAAGTATAAAGGATTAAATTCAGCAGGATAAACAGTAGATGACAAAAAATTTAACAGGGCAGAAGTGGCTAGAAAGAAGAAGGAAGCGCAACTATTAGGAAGCATGAAGTTCCCAAAGTTCTCACCAGACATTGTGAAAAGAAGAAATCGCTTGTGATAAGAAGGAACCGCAACGGTGATGGAATGCTAGTAGATAATTCCTTCAAACACAAACCGTTGTAATACCTATAGATAGTGCCAAAGTCAAAATGTAGAGATAGCAGATCAAGGTAATTAGAAAGTAGGGGAGAGTTTATTAATATTTTATCCTTAGATTCAACTCTATTCAAAAGATTGGAGGAAATGTAGCTCCCACCCATATCAGATGAGAGAACAGTACTCCACACAAGGGCTGATAAGACTTTTTCGTGGTTTGAATAAATGTGCGGAAGTAAAAAGATCACCCACACATTCTGAAAAAAAAAGTTCCCAGCTTCTTTGAGGTAACATTATCACCAGTTGTAATAAGAAGCATTCACAGTAAATTGTTGTTTTAGACCAAGAATATTTAAGTTGTTCACAGATGATAACGGTAGAGATTTGATATTTAGTAGGTGTATTTTAAAGGAAGAAAAGAGGTTTTCTTTATTTTAGTTTACTAGGCATGAGTTAACAAGACGAAGGTACAAACACAAAGAAGGGAAATCTAAAGAGCGGTGACGCTTGCAGTTCCTGTATAAAATCCTTGTATATGTCATACGTCACTACACAAGACTCTCCTTGGTTTCTAAAGGAGGTAGGCAAAAAATCATTAAGGGAGGAAAATATGTCACCTGTTAACATAGAGCGTCAAAAACCAATACTGATGATTTGAAAGAAGGAATAAGATTCCTTATGTTTCAGGGAAGGAGAGTTAAGAATAATTTCAAAGACTTTAGAGATAATACTAGTAAGAGTTATTGGGAATAATTAGAAGATTCAGAGGGGCTAGCCTTCTTCTTGATTAGCAGGACATACAAGCTTCTTCAACACTTGGAAAAGATTATAGTATTAAAGCATGCGAATAAGGGTTGAGCGAGTACAAGTGCCATCTCAGAAACATATTTCCTCAAAACCAAGAGAAGGAATACCTTCCGGGCCATTAGCATTTCTGACGTTCATAGATGTTTGGATCCTATACAGCCCGATTAATGTAAACCTAGGTAATGACATGGTACTACTGAGAAAAACACTTGGGGTGGGGGGAAATAGATTAAAAAAAGCTTTTTAAGTAGGAGTTTCTGCTACAGGTCATTTTCTTACAGGAAGTGAAATTTATAAAAGTTTTTATTAGTTTATCAAAAATTCTTCTTAGTAGGAGAATCAAGATGGTCAATACTTAGTGAAAGAACTCTTAGCCTATCAAATTATATTTTGCAGTGGTTATAAACTGAATGAAAAGTTAAGTGTAACAGGAGATCAAAAATTTTTCTCTCCCTATACTCATTGTCTCTTTACCAAATGACACGAGAAGAGGAGTCATTGAAATATGTATTTTGAAGAGAGGAAAATTTAGCTGAATTGATGAGCCTTCTCATCATATTAGCTATCGTGCCTACCATTTATATGACAGTCTCTGAAGATCTCTAAGTATCGAATCAATAGTCATTCCAAGAATACTTAGTGGGGAAGCAATGCAATGCCACCGATTAATTAAAGTGTCAGAAATTACGTTAAGGTAGAGTGGAGCTGCTTTGAGAGAAAGTATTATAAATAAAAGATATAAGGTTGTAGTCAGAGTTTAGGATAGTAGCGAAAATGTATTTATAACGAAATGGAACAACAGTGAATCTCAAGCGAAACGTATTTATGAATTGTTTAGAGCTAGGGCAATCCAGAATATGTGTAAGTTTCCTAGTCAACTGATCTACATCGCAAAGAATTTTGAAGGATTTAACCTCTCCTCCACCAGTTTAAATATAAAAGGATCCTAACCACTCAGCTTGGTCCCCGGTGAAATATTCCTAATCGAGGACCTCAACATTTCGAAGAGTAGATGTAACAGTCTCGCGAAAATTTTAAGATATTTTAAAAAAAAACTGTGAATTCTGTCTCATTAGGGGAGGAGTGGCAGAAACACAATAATAGTAGTATGAATATAGATTTAAAGTGATATGATACAGAAGAATTCGTGTTAACAGTACAAAGTCACAGAAGCCACTCTTCAGACGAAAGTAATGAAATAAGTTATAGTTAGAGATGTTTAGGATACTAGAAAATGAATCATTGTCTATTTGGGTTTCACATAAAAGAATAATTTTAGGATAAGAGGTAGAGAGCTGGTGTTCAACAGATTCTAAATTAGTAAGAAGGCAACGAACAATAGCAAAGTTAATTGAAAACCCTCCTCTGTACTCACCTCTCCTTTGTAGCCATTACATTACTACTCTGCCATTAAAAAAATAAATAAATAAATAAATAAATAAAAATAAATAAAAAGATGCACTCTCAGACACAATCTTAAATACAAATGATGTAAGTAAAATAAATAACTATTGTGCAAATAAGTAAACTTTTAAACCGGTTGAAAAAAGTTAAAATCTATTAAAAGT
The DNA here is from genome assembly GCA_009176605.1 of Armadillidium nasatum. Lineage (NCBI taxonomy): Eukaryota > Metazoa > Arthropoda > Malacostraca > Isopoda > Armadillidiidae > Armadillidium > Armadillidium nasatum. The sequence continues at coordinate 37,796 of SEYY01007542.1, forward strand.
CAATAATATATAAGAAAAAAAAATAATAAGAATTATCATAAGAACCAAGAACTAAAACCTAATCTACTCTTAAAACAACTGCATGAAACTAAACTATAAATTAGCTACAACCAACTAAATTAAACTAAAAAAAGTGAGGAGAAATATTAAAATTTATTACGAAATACTTTTATAATATATATATAATATATATATATATATAATATATATATATATATATATATATATATTATATATATATATATATATATATATATATATATATATATATATATAATATATATAATATAAAAACGTTTATTAAAATAAATAAAAGAGAAAAGCAATTATTGATTATACACACTTACGAGGAGATAAAATGTATAGATAAACACAAAACACAAATCATCACTTATGATTACTACTATCAAACACAACTTACCATTGAATGTAACAAAAAAAAAAAAAAAAAAAAAAAAAAAAAAAAAAAAAAAAAAAAAAAAAAAAAAAATAAAAAATAAAAAAATAATGGGCATTACATCAAGTAATGTTAGAAATTTCTATTTAGTCCTGGACAAAGGATTAGGCATCTGAGGCCAGTAGTAAGGTACGCACTTTCGACAAATGCCAGATTTAGCTACTTTTCTAAAAATCTGGAAACCTTTCCCTAACGGTCTTTTCTGCATTTGCACCTTACTACTGAGGCCCAAGTACTCAGGTAATGCCATATAACGATGATTGAAAACACTTTAAAAAAATCTTGAACAATGTCAGACAGATCACTATGCCTTTATGCGGACATTTATCGTCATGTTTACATTCGAATTTATGATTTATTAATTTTGGACGAATTTTAATTAAATGCTCTAGTTTTGTTCAACGTTCACATTAAAACTGATATTACTTAACAGGAGGGTTTAAACACCCTAAGTAAGAACCCTAAGTTTGTTCACAGCAGAGTCAAATTCAGTAGTTCAGAGTCAATAGTCAGTAGTTCAGAGTCAACTATTATTTTTATTATAGAGTCAAAGTTATCGAAAATTCAGTAATAAAAAGTTTAACGAAATAAAAGTCGAAATGAAGTTCATTTGTGATAAGGAAAACAATTGATTAATAAATAATCTCGAATGCAAGCATAGCTATAAATGCAAATGAAATATTACTGAGATAAGAAATTTCTTAATGATAATGATAATTATTTATTTCCATTACTAGCCTATATTTTATAATAAGAAATTTCTTAATGATAATGATAATTATTTATTTCCATTACTAGCCTATATTTTATAATAAGAAATTTCTTAATGATAATGATAATTATTTATTTCCATTACTAGCCTATATTTTATTTATTAATAGGCAATTTGTGTACTGAGGCAGCAAAAGGAGTTGGAAATTTCTGCATTCGATTGAATATCGGAATGTAGAAATTTCTATATTACATGCAACTGCAGAAGAGGTATTATGAACATTAAAAATAAAATGATTGAAACAAAAAAAATTAATAGCTATAATTTGTAAAGTAGTTCTTAAACGAAGTCCTTTTTTTTCCTTTGGGGTTGGCGCTAAAATTATGATTTACATTAAATTTTTTCCATATTAAAAATATTAGCAAAAAAAAAAAAAAAAAAAAAAAAAAAAAAAAAAAAAAAAAAAAAAAAAAATCACGAAAAAAAAAAAAAAAAAATATTGTTTTAAAAAAAAAAAAAAATTTAAATTAAAAAAAATTTAAATAGAAAAGAACAAAAATGCTTTGAAAATTCAATGTCATGCTTGTAAACAACATAGTATGTTAATCATAAAAAAAAAAGTAGGAAATTTTTATTATATATATATATATATATATATATATATATATATATATATATATATATATATATATATATATATATATATATATATATATATATATATATATATATATATATATATATATAATAAATAAAAGGAAGATATCGAGATAAACAATTTTGCTTCATTAACGATAAAAAGGGAAATATTGAAATTAGAATTATAAGCTTGAGCGATAGAGAGAATTTACGACATTTATGAAATAATATGCATTGGATGAAGATATGAAATTATTAAATAGCATTTAATGTGCTTCATTTCGCTTTGAAAATGTAAATGATTTTCAATACGACGAAAGAAGCAAAGAAGGAAGAAGAGGAAAGAGGATATGAAAAGAAAGAAATAGACAAAAAGAAAGAATGAAAAATTATGAAA
>SEYY01007542.1:47500-55000 GCA_009176605.1 Armadillidium nasatum
GATACCGATGCTAGGTCTAATAATTCTCAAGAGAGAAACTACGAATTCTACTTTTCTACCAAGCCTACCTACATAGAGGAAATGATCGTAATACGATTTTTTTTGGTTTATCAGTGAATGGCAAAGAATTTTTGAAAGAAAAAAAATCAAAAACACTTAAATTAATAAAAGAATAAAAGTAATTCAAATAAATAAAATAAAATTTTTTTTTAAAAAATGAAAAGTTTCAAAATATATATATATATATATATATATATATATATATATTATATATATATAATATATATATATATATATATATATATATATATTATATATGGTCAGACTTCGGTTTAAAAAAGGTACATTTGAATTCGTATCTTCACTTTACCCTGCAGATGTTGCATAAATGTGAACAAGAGAGAGAGAGAGAGCTACATGAAAAAAATATCACCCACGTAAATATAAATCTTCTTGACTCAGTTTAAATCAGCTGACTATAATTGAAAAGCAAGAAATACAAACACGAATCAGCATGCAACAGATACCGTACCATGTAGATACTCAATGATCATTGATTTAGTGACACATTTCGCTTTGAAGGAGTAGGGTGGTTTTCCCATATTTCTTAAAAAAAAGTGTAAAAAGTGTTCTGGTTTTATTTGAGTAGCAAAAAAAAAAAAAAAAAAAAAAAAATATATATATATATATATATATATATATATATATATATATATATATATATATATATATATATATATATATATATATATATATATATATATATATATATATATAAACGCCATGTATTCTGATATGTTGTCCTCCGGAGGCCTGCCTACGGGGAGTTTGGTAGGCCTCCGGCCTTTTTCCCACCGAAGGATATATATATATGTATATATATATATATATATATATATATATATATATATATATATATATATATATATATATATATATATATATATATATATATATATATATATATATATATGCGTGAAAAAAATAAAATGGGGTATATATGTTTTCTGGATTTGTAAAAAGCATACGATAGGCTATGCAGGAGGAAGTTGTTTGAAATATTAATGGAAAGGGGGTTGAAAGGGAAATTACTGAAAGGGATCAAAGCCTTTTATGCGAATTGTAGATCAAGAGTGAGGGTGAAGAGGGAACTATCCGATTGGTTTAGCATATGGGTGGGATGGTGTGTAATGTCGCATGGTTATTTAACCTATTGATGGATGGTGCCGTTGGGAAAGAGAGAGAAGGGAAGGGTATTAGGTTGAAAAATATGGAGGGTGAATAGGATGTGAACATTTTACTTTTTGCAGATGATGCGGTGCTGGTGGCAGAATCTGCTGAAAAGTTGAGAATACTGGTGAGAGTTTGAGGGAAAATATACAAACATGATTGAAAGTCATTCCAGCGAAGAGCAAAGTTATGAGGATTGGAGGCGGGGATGAGGAGATGTGGGGGGAGGAATGGGGGGTGTAGAAGTGGGGGAAGGAGACTTGAAGAGGTGGATGAATTCAAATATCTAGGATTGTTGATGGAAGCTAAGGGTTCGACGGAAAAAGAAATAAAAATAGAGTGGTAAAGGGAAAGTGTTGGGGAGCCTAAGAGAGTTTGGAAAAAGGAAAAATTTCGAAAGAACTAAAGATAAGAATGTTTGAATGTATGTGTTTACCTTCTGTAATGTATGGGTGTGAAACATGGATGATAAATGCTTGGGCGAGGAAAAGTTTGAAAGTCTTTGAGATGAAAGGTTTGAGAGCGATATGTAAATTAAGAAGGATTGCTAGGATTAGAAATGAAAGAATAAGGGAGATATGTAGATGGATGAAGGGTGTACTAAAATGGTTTGGACATAATGTGTAGAATGAATGAGGACAGAATGGTGGGCAAGGTACTTAGATCTGAGGTGGATGGGGGAGGGGGACTGGAAGGCCAAAGTGGAGATGGATGGATAATAAGAGTAATTGGAGTAAATAACCTCTGATCTTTCACGTATTTCAAACTGGGCTAGAAAAAAAACACGATTGTTTTAAATGCCTCAAAACCTCAATTCCTTCAAATTTGTATTCGACATGATCTTCTACACAACTATGACATCTTCGAAAACACTTAACTTAAAACCTTCATCTGTCCTTAAAATTCTTTGTGTTTCTTTTCCTTGTGACCTTTCTTGGAAGGATCACATTACTTCTATTTCAAAATAAGCTTTTAAGAGGCTGGGTATTCAGAGGCTCTTTCATACATTCTGAATTTACCCCAGTTGCTTGATATTTTTAGAGTTTTTGTTTTCTCCCTTTATGGAATACGCTTCACACATCTGGGGTGGTTTCACATATTATTATTAAGATGTATGTATACAATTATACTACTATAATCATTTAAATTTTCGTTGAAATTAAAAAAAAAATATTTTATTTACTTTTCTAATTATTGTACAAGATACATGAAATCAGGTTAAATAAAATTTAAATAACTTTTTATTTTAATTTTTATCTTTTAATTTGCTGGATCTTACAAAACAATTATCAGTTTTTAAATGATTTTTTCCCATTAAGCCTAAAGCATGGAGCTTATAAGTTACGTTAGATCGTTGGAGAATTGAAATAAATGTTTAAGTAACAGACAGGGCATTGTTTAGCTGCTGCCATTGTAATATAATAAGATGGTAACCGAGGTACATGATATATATATATATAAATATATATATATATATATATATATATATATATATATATATATATATATATATATATATATATATATATATATATATATATATATATATATATATATATATATATATATATATATATATATATATATATATATATATATATATATATATATATATATATATATATATATATATATATATATATATATATATATATATATATATATATATATATATATATATATATATATATATATATATATATATATATATATATATATAAGTTTTTTTAAAGTACAAAATTTGGTATCGGTATCGGGTATCGGTATCGGTATCGGCATCGGCATATTTTTAGGTATCGGTATCGGCAAAGTTTAAACTCTTGGTATCGGTATCGGTATCGGAAAAAAATTTTGGTATCGCTCCATCCCTATATATATATATATATATATATATATATATATATATATATATATATATATATATATATATATATATATATATATATATATATATATATATATATATATATATATATATATATATATATATCAGAACGGAAGAACCACCGCCGAAATTCAAAAACTTAGAGACTTTATATCTAGACAGCAGAAAGAACACGAAGAGCATATACAACTTCTTCAATTGCAGGTAAAATATATTAATTGTCAACTTTTTATTAGTAAACTTAAATATAATTCTTGAATTTTAGCACTTATATCGGAGTTTTCTATTGCTTTAAATATTTGTATTGAAATATGAGAGCTTCTGCACACGTCTTGTTGTTTACTTTGAGAAAGAACTTAAAAATTTGACCCCAAAATTTATAAATATGAAAGTTGAAATTTTCCTTGTTTTCAAACCTTCAATAATGTTTTGAATAATTTTAATATCTTTCAAAAAAAAAAAAAAAAAAAAAAATTAATCACACTTTCATAAACATAATTGATAATTATATTTACCTTTCCTCAAATTTTTCAAATTTCTTGTTTTTTTATTTGTTTGCTTAATTGAGAGAATATTACTGATTATATATATATATATATATATATATATATATATATATATATATATATATATATATATATATATATATATATATATATATATATATATATATATATATATATATATATATATATATATATATATATATATATATATATATATATATATATATATATATATATATATATATATATATATATATATATATATATATATATATATATATATATATATATATATATATATATATATATATATATATATATGCCCCGTGGAGCGATAGGATGATCTAGACTATTCCGTTGAACTTCGTTGCTCTTTGGTTCGTTCCTTTTCACGTTTTCAGGGTCTCTAGTGTACCCTCGGATCATATTGGAGTGTCTATGTTGTCATTACTTTTTCACTCCATTTATTCACATGTTTCCACAAATAAACGAAAGCTTGCTCATACATTACCTTTTAAGTAAAACAAAATGGGAAAAGCATAGAACTGCCTGAATTTACTTAGAGGGGCTGCATCCTAAGAATGATCCCCATCCTGCACCTCACCCCATCATCAATTGGAAGTTGGCAGCCTCCGATGATGGGGACAGTGCCGCAAGAATTTTCGCCTTCTTTCCCCGATGCACTGTCTTCTTTTTTTTATTAATTTCTTCAACATTCACAGTTTTTTGTCTAATTCCCCTGTGTCAAACGCCACCACTCTTCTTTTAAATCTCATCTTTTGTTCTTAACCGAAACTCAGATGCTTGGGTGATCTGACAGCTAACCTTATTCTGTTACCTATTCTGTGATGTTGACACTATACGGAAAAAGGTCGAGTCACCCAAATCGCCACGTCACATGTCTAGATAGGTTTCATCAAAGGTAATGTGACTTTCAAGACTATTCCATCGTTAACCTTTGTGCAGGCGCAATACGGTTTGAAATGGTTTAACATGGTTTGACAGGCGATGTGTGTGTCGCAATCACTAAACTGTCAGCAGAAAGATAGGGTAACATGAACTGGACCGACGGTTCAGGGTTGCTCACATCACAATTGCAAGGGTGGTACAGAAGAAAGAAGTGACATATGATCCATGTCAGGCTGGCTGTCGAAGACAGATAGATATCTGCTACTGAGTGCATGTAAGTGATCGCCATGACACACCACGTGATCATTAAATTCAGTTACAGATTGTGCATGATACCCGTGTGAACATGAACACCATTCGCCGACCCCTCTCAAGAACATGGGCACCTCCCACGGAGGGCCGCTAAAGGGCCACCACTCACGAGGGACCACCGTAGAGCGAGGTTGCGTTTTGCTCGCCAAACACCTGAATTGACTGCAGGAGGACTGGTACATGTTCTCTTTATGGACAAATCCCGCTTCAATCTGTCCAGCTGCGACAGATGTTCCAAGGGTTACCTGCGATGTATCGATTCTCGGCATACCCTATGCAACAGAAACCACCCTACAGCATTGGGTCGGAAATGGTGTGGGGATAAATATCGTACATGACGCGTACAGAGTTACAAGTGTTCATTGGAGGGTTCCTAAGAGGCCCACGATATATCGCGGACATAATGGAGACATACATCCTACCTTTTGTCTCCTACGTCGGTGGTATATTTTTCCTCGTGCAGGACACCGACCGGTCGCACGATGCAAGGTGTTGTTACCGACTATCTAGTTACCGACATATGGAAAGGTGTGCCGATCCAGGTTTGCTTCAAAGTCCCGTCATAACATTCCCTCCTATATGTATAATCATGTTCTTTATATCAACGTATATATACTAACCCTCAATGTCTTTTCGATATTCACCTATGCTCCTTTGTTCCATTGGTGCTCAATTTTGCTAAGTAGTATATATATATATATATATATATATATATATATATATATATATATATATATATATATATATATATATATATATATATATATATATATATATATATATATATATATATATATATATATATATATATATATATATATATATATATATATATATATATATATATATATACTCCGGTGGGCAAATGCCAGAGGCGTACTAATTTCCACATGAGTTAGGAAACATCAGATTTTGGTCGTTAAAGGTGGACGTGTGCAGTTACACGGCGTTTAAAAGTGTGCAAGTCAAAGGAAGTTGGTAAAACAGATAAAGGGAGTGTCTTCCAGACTTACCAGTAGAGTACAAGTAAGATTGAGCATAGCGGTTAAGTCTGGGGTCAGAAAGTTGGACAGAGAAAGGATGAGAATGTGTAGAAAGGCGTGTCGCACGAGCTCTTCTTAATGGAGGAGCTATGAGACGGGAGAGTTCAGAAAAGCAGTGTCCATTGTAATAGCGAAAGTATAGAGAGGGTGACGAACAATTTGACTGGCAGAAAGAGACTGGAGAGAATTAGTGAGAGCGAGAGAGTTGAGAAGTCGAAAAGTCCTAGACTCCACCTTCTCAAGGAGAGCTGTATATGAGTGGAAACCACCCCAGATGTGCGAGGCCTACTCTGTACAGGGGCGAACAACACTCTTATAGAGAGCAATCAACTGGGGTGGTGTGAAGAAATTCTGAAGGCGCCTCAGAACACCAAACCTCTTAGAAGCTTGTTTAGAAAAAGAAGTTATGTGATCTTTCCAAAGGGATAACGAGAAAAGAAACACCGAGAATATTAATAACAGATGAAGGTTTGAGTTGTGCGTTTTCGAAGAAAATAATATAGTTTTGTCGAAGATTGTGTCGAGTAGAGAGATGGAGAAACTGAGTTTTTGAGGCATTGAAAACGACCATGTTTTCTCTGCCCCAATTTCAAATACGTGAAAGATCTGAAGTTAGTTGCTCCAAGGCTACCCTCCTTGCGTCTATTAATTGCTGTTGGGAGGGCGTTTTTCAATCTGGAAGAAGTAACGAAGGGTGGAGTTTTAAGCATAGGAGTGGATAGGAAATGAAGTAATAGAAGAAGGTCATTGATAAAAGTAGAAAAAATGTTGGAGATAGGACAAAACCCTGAGGAACACCACTGTTAATAGATTTAAAGGATGAACCGTGGCCGTCTACAACAGCTGCTATATAAGAACCGGAAAGGAAATCAGAGAGAAGGTCTCAGAGTGAAGGATAGATACCGTAAGAGGGAAGTTTAAAAATCAAAGCTTTCTGTCAAACTATTGAAAGCTTTCAATATGTAAAGCGCGACAGCAAAAGATTCACCGAAATGCCGAAGAGCGGAAGACCAAGAATCAGAGAGAAGGGAATGATCACCAGTAGAGGGTTTCTTGCGAAAGCCACACTAGCTATCGGAGATAGAGATAGTAATAATTGAGATGCTTCCAAATCTCTCTGTTTAGGATAGATTCGAAAACTTTATATATTTTCGAAAAATCTGGCAACCTAAGCCAAACGAGATTTTGATTTGCAATGCAAATCACTCCGCTCAAATTGGCCTCACGCTCTTTCCTGACACCATTTTGGGGGGTTCAACCCATTGAAATTGGCCTCAATCTGGGGAAGGGGCCCCCGCGGGGCCCCGTGAACCCCCCAAAAATGGTATCAGGAAGTTGCCTGAGTTTGCAAAATCGCTGCGTTCACCTCACTCTCTTTCCTGACCATTTTCTTTGCGGTTCAGTGAGCCTGGAATTGATTCGAACTTGGGGGTCTGGGGGTCCGTGGGCCTGCGTGGGTCCGTGAACCGACGAAGAAAATGTCAGGAAGGTCCCTGAGAATGCAGGATTGCACGCAAATGCAGAAAAGACCGTTAGGGACAGGTTGTCAGATTTTTCGAAAAGTAGCTAAATGCGGCACCGGCTAGGTATCCTATATATTATATATATATATATA
>SEYY01007542.1:57500-62500 GCA_009176605.1 Armadillidium nasatum
TGAATCTAACAAAGGGAAGGCGAGAAGGGCGGATAAGGGAGGAGAAACCTTGCCTGAAAGTTCTCTTATTTGTTACGAATCAAAAGGAGCTCGCCCTAAACATTCTCCAGTAAAAAGAACTGACGAAGAAGAAAGGAAAGCCAAAAGAAGAGCAAGATCTATATTAGCATCAGCTTTACCAATGTCTCCTTCTTCTAGTCAACCCTCGTCTCCAGTAAATGTTTCATCTAATAAAATTGGTATAGCTTCAGTCCTTCATGAATCTCCAGGATGTAAAGTCCCTTGTTCGATGTCAAAACAGGGTGAAAACTCAATTCAAAAATTAAGTGAAAAGAAATGTAATAAAAATAATTATATTTCTGATTCAGATTTACCCAAAACGACTGAAACTTTGAAGAGTTCTGTATGCGATCTTTGTTCTTATTCTGGTAAAACAGAATTACGGTTCAAGCGTGAAAATCAAAGAAATGATAATGTTCGCTCTAAAGAAAATGGAAAGTGTCATGTAGAAAATGACAGCAATATTATTGATCAAAATAAACTGATGACCTATTCTGATAAAAAGTTTGGAAGTAATGATAAGCAAGTTAACTGCAAACAGTGTTCGGCGATTCAAGAAAATGAAAGAAGTGTATGCGATAACGGGACGAGCAAAGCCGTAGATTTACATAGCATGGTCAAAGGGATGGATGAAAGTTCTACAAGTAAACAAAATTTTGAAATTAAAACAGCTTCTAAAATGAAGCAGAATACGAAGTCTTTGATCGTAACAAACAACCACGATAAATGCAGCACAAATTATGCTTCAATAACAGTTATGCCTGGTCCTTCTTCTGCTTTATTTTCTCGTACGCAGACAGCTTCAACTACATCCTCTCGTTCTTCATCTCCAGGAATATCTCTGACAACATTTGCTTTAAATGCAAAAGGACAAGGAGTTCCTGGAGCTATATTTTTTGCTCTTGGAACAGATACAAACCCAACCAAAACATCACATTCCCAATCTCCAAATGAATCACAAATGAACCCACAAAATATTGAGCATCAGCATTCAGATAATCAATTAAGTACTGAAACATCTGAAGAAACATCAAAGAGTAATATTTCAGTAACAAACGACTCTTGTGAAGTAAATAATAACGAAAGAATTGTAAACTCGACATGGGTTCAGTTATCAGACAGAGATAATAGTTCTGCTAAAGTTACACCAAAATCTCCTTGGAGAACTGCGAGAGCTGTTCCAAGCCATAAACTTAATTCTGTCAGAAAATCTCACGCTAATGAAAATATAAAGATCAGTTCTCCAACGTTTTCTGAAGATCTTAAAAGGAATGAAAATTTTTATAACATATACAACTATGGAAACAATAATGTTTGTCATTGTAATGGCAATGGACATAGTAAATATCACCAAGCATTTGACAAAAGATATCAAATATCTTTATCACCAATTCCATGTTATGCGTCATGTTCTAGAGGTTCACCAAATTTGTCTTTTGCTTCAGGGCAGAATTATTCTCAGAATGATTCAAAAAACAGGAACTCTCCAAATATTTGTCTAATTCCTCATACAAGTTGTAGTCAACCATGCAATGATTCAGATTTAAGATCGATAGCATCTAAAAACATTTCCTCTGCAATTCTCAGCTACGAATGTGGTAATTTTGGTTGCTCTACAATGCATTCAGGGAAGTATTTGACAGAGAATCCAAATGTAAATTTCAATTACAAAGACAAACGAGATTTTCAACCTAAGGTTGAGAAATCTTCAGATTGCTTCTTGGTTTGTCCATCATGCCAAAAACTTTTCACTCAGGACAAAAATACAATTTATGAAAGACATATTCAAGCCTGTAGGGGACCGAAATATATTGATATGTAAATTATAAATATTACTGAATTTAATCCAATTAATTTCATCTCTAGGTTTTGTAGGATAAAAGGTAGCAATTTTTTTAAACATGAATAAAACTTTCATATTTGTAGTATTGTATAAACATGCAAATATTAATAATTTGTGAAGTGAAAGGTAGTTGCATTGTTTGTTTTAGAAATGATATTACGTTCTCAATATTATTATTATTATTATTATTATTATTATTATTATTATTATTATTATTATTATTATTATTATTATTATTATTATTATTATCCTAAAAGATTTAAGGTATTATAATTTCTATGAAATTACTGCCATTTAAAAAGCTGTCACCAGTTTTGGGGTAAATTTGCTTTTGGAAAAATATTACTGTGAAAAGATTTATACTTTGATTGATTGTGTTACATGAGAATCAATATAAATAAAATGGTAACGTAATAGTAACGTGTGGTAATAATAAAATAATGGTAACTTATTTGTAAATGAGCAATTCTCATAAAACCTTTGCCTCCACATTTTCTTTAAAATAATAATAATAGTAATAATGATGATAATAATAATAATAGAATAAAATACAAGAATAATTGTAAAATACTGCAGTCAAATTGCAGTAAATATTAACTAAAAGAAAAGAAATCAAAATAAAAAATAAAATGAATGAAGTCAAAATGGCTGCTTGTAGATTTATACTTGTAGAATAAACACTTTTAAAGAATAAAACTCATCATGAGCATTATGGAAGAAAAATGAAATATTTGGAGTATAAAAATTAATATATATAAAAAAAGTAAATTGGTTCGTATTGCAAACTTAACAAATGAACCATATTTTTACTATTTTATATTAGAATTTATTAGAATTAATTTGAAATAAATTTAAAGTGATCAGAAAGGAGCAAAACAGGTCGGTTGAAACAACAAAACTTAATTTTCAATATGCAGCACACACTCTATACTCATTTTAAGTACATACCTCTCAAACTGTAAAACATACTATTGTTTATTCAACTACCCATCGATCTCCAGTGGGTTTCATAGTTGCGAACAAATTGTAATGTCAGTGTTAGCGTTTCCACTTAGCTTAGAGTTCCTTAAGAATGGATATACATATATTAAAGAGAAGAGAAACTTGCTATTAGGAAAATCACACAACTGGAAACGGGTCTCTCCCGAGATTAATGTCTTAGCGATTGGAAGCCAACCTATCGACAAAGAGACAGATCTTGTTCTCACCGGGGTGCAATTGTTTGTTCTCTTGTAGTTTGCGCATGTTTATGGAAATTAGACACTGGAGTAATGTAATGGAGTCTCGGCTCTCGCTACAACTCCAGACGGACGTCAGCAAGTGTAGAGATGTTCAGGAGAGCACTTTTCCCTTTGCATCATTTCTCTAAGGGTCCCTTTCGGAATCGATTCTGTGATGGCATGAGCTGTCAGAAGTTTGGAAGCCCACAACGGAGTTGCAAATACTTGAAATTTGGATTTTAACGTAGAAAGGTATGTTGACGAACATCCTTCAGGATTATATAGAGCCTATTGTGCCTTTCATTAAAAAACACATTATTTTTGCTCCGAGAAAATGTTCACCCTTACCTCAAAAAAAGTTTGAATCAACTTTCTGTCCCGTACCTAAGCTAAGCCAAAACTTAAATCCCATAGAAAATTTTGTTTGAGATACATTGAAAAGACATGTTGTCAGAGCCCAGGAAAATGCTCCGTCAACACTCAAGGAGCTGGCGGGCACGTTGACGGAGGAAGGGGCTATATCTGTCAAGATATCCCCAGAATCGTTTTATCAATGCTTGATTGTTTAGAGGAAGTATGGAGAACCAGAGGCACTGCTGACTCTTAATTAGAAATTACATTACTTTGGTTTTGTAGTCTTTTGAAGTTTGTTAATGTTACACTACAAAGGAAGTTTTCTATCTTGTTTTCTTTTTCATTATTCCTGTTGTTGCTTCAAAATTTTACTAACGTTGCAGGTCACACCTTAGGTAGGTGAATAGTTTTTTACAATATGTATCAACATAAGTTACATGCAATGCAACCACGTTGCTATGTCATTTCTCAATAAGCAAGTAATGCTTTATTTTGTCCGTGGGTATATATATATATATATATATATATATATATATATATATATATATATATATATATATATATATATATATATATATATATATATATATATATATATATATATATATATATATCATAGAATTCATTTGTATAGTGTAAAGACCTAGTAAATTTTCTTGTACCTATTATGTCATAAGTAAAATTACAATGTATTGTTATATATTAACTGAAAAGAAGGGTAATAGGCGTAACACTGAAAAGGAGTCTCTATTTGAGTTACTTTCGTTCAAGACCAGAACGAAATATTTTGGAAAAAAATTAACATTTATTGAAAAAAATCCTTACTTCTGTATTGAATATAAGATTTTTTTTCCAAAATTAACAAATAAAATAACAATTTAATTTGTTATGCACACACACAAGCATCTATATATATATATATATATATATATATATATATATATATATATATATATATATATATATATATATATATATATATATATATATATATATATATATATATATATATATATATATATATATATATATGGTGTAGGTGCAATATTCTTAATTTTGGACTTTGAATCCTGTAAAACTGATTTTTTAATGCTTCCATAAGCCTGTATATATAATGGTAAAATATATTTTGTACACCCTTCGCTTCTATATTAAATTTGGATTGACTTTACAATACTTCTGATTTTTATTCACCTTTTAAGGAGTTTTCGATTTTAGCATTTTGGAAGGAAAATTTCACTAATGAAACTTGGCCCGTACTTCCTCTAATTTTCATTCAAATTATGTCAAATAAAATAAAAAAAAACTTCTTATTTATTTTTAAATCTCTCTGTGATAGATTTGTTTTTAAATATTTGCAGCGGGCATTCTAATGGAAATAGAATACAAACTATTAGGAACACAGAAAATCCGCTTGAAATCGAAATTTTTAGAGTTCACCCAATGAATGCCTTTATTTGAACACCACCAACTCTCACAGGCAGATTGACTATTCAAAAGAGGGGGATGTTAAAGCAATAAAA
>SEYY01007542.1:67500-70000 GCA_009176605.1 Armadillidium nasatum
TCTAAGTTTTACTTTCTGTTTCTTTCTGACATTCGCCATCGTGCGCCAACTGCAAGTCTGAAAGAAAATTGAAAGAAGTGAGAAAAACATGCAACTAAAGAGTTCAGAATTATATTTTAACATTTTAATTGATTTTACATTAGGAAAGTGTTTCAATATTTGGTGACCAGAATGAGAAATAGATTGATGCCATAACGAAAACCTGTTGAATCTATACCTTTAAATAAGAGCGTAGGAATGAAACCATTCCACAGAGCACGAAACTAGTCCACTGTGAAGAATTCTGGATTGGGCTTCATAACATCTAATCTCTCTTTGAAGATATTTTAGTGTGGATCAGAAAAGTTTTTAAAAGAAAAGTTTTAAGAAAATTAAACACCAATTTTATTTGCATTAATTAATGACCTTTTCTGCAGTTCCATTATGCGATGATCTTATTTTGAATTACTATTTTGCTGTATCAAAAGATAAGTCTAGCAGGACGTATCAGATAACATAGATGTAACCCTATCGTAAACTGTCTTGTGCTCTTAATATAACATTTGACTAAGATCTCGAAAATACATTCGTTTGAAATGTCTCGATTAGATTTTTCTTCATCTATTCTTGTCATAATATTTGTTATATTCATTTCTGGAGATTTCTCACTTATGAAGTTTTCTTAGATAGATCACATTATTTATTTTCCTTTTAAAAATCTAAAAAGAATTAAATGTACAGAAGCTTATCCAGAACTCTTTGATTTCTTTGCTCGTCCCGCAAATTCAAATACCCAACGGAAGTTTTCCACGTACGCACATAAAATAAAAAATGTGAAAACCGTGTTTTTTTCCTTAATTCACATTTTAAATGATATTCTTCAATCTCTTCTTCTACCTACTGCATCACTTGCTTTTTCAACCAGTATTAAATTTCATATTTTCCTTCTTAAATATTGAATTTCATTCCTTATCCTTTGAGGAGACTTGTCACCTAACTTTTCCTTCCCATTCTTCGTAATTTCTTCAATTGTTTGAGGCCTCAGCCACATCTATCGTTATTATTACCATACACACAGTTTAATTCTGGTTCAAATTTTTCTAAACCTCACCTTCATGTAATGATATCAATAATTCATATTTATTCTCATTCTCTGATCATGCCAGTTAAACTCTGCCCAATGACTTACAATATATATATATATATATATATATATATATATATATATATATATATATATATATATATATATATATATATATATATATATATATATATATATATATATATATATATATATATATATATATATATATATATATATATATATATATATATATATATATATATATATATATATATATATATATATATATATATATATATATATATATATATATATATATATATATATATATATATATATATATATATATATATATATATATATATATATATATATATATATATATATATATATATATACCCTACCTTGGTAAACTATTTCACCTCTGATCTCTCTGCTTCAGTCTTCTCATCTATATAGATGAGAAGAGTGAAGTAGAGAGACAGAGACGAAATAGTTTACCAAGGTAGGGTATATATATATATATATATATATATATATATATATATATATATATATATATATATATATATATATATATATATATATATATATATATATATATATATATATATATATATATATATATATATATATATCCCTACCTTGGTAAATTATTTCGTTTCTGTCTCTCTATTTCAATCTTCTCATCTTACCTGAAACGTGAGCTCATTCAGCTTGTGCCGAAGAAGGGGGATCCATCTCAACCCTTCAACTACCGTCCCATTTCTTTGACCTCCATTCTTTCTAAAATTTTTGAATGTACCCTCAATAAGAATAATTTGGAAGCATCTCAATTCTTCTAATCTTATCTCTGATTGCCAGTATGGCATTCCGAAGAAACGCTTTAATAGTGATCTTCTTTCCTTTCTCTCTGACCGTTGGTCCTTTGCTCTTCAGCATTTCGGCGAATATTCGGCATTTCGGCGAATATTCTGCTGTCGCTCTGGACACATGAAAGCCTTCCATAACGTTTGTCACAAAACTTGATTTCTAAACTTCCCTCTTTCAGAATCAATCCTTCCCTCTAATTTCTTTTATGGTCATTCTATAGCAATTGTTGTAGATAGTTACTGTTCATCATTTAAATCTATTAATAGTGGTGCTTTTCAGGATTCTCTCCTATCCGCAACATTTTTCCTACTTTTCATTAATTACCTACTCTCTATTACTTTATAATCTATCCACTCCTATGCTGATGACTCCACCCTTCATTACTCCTTTCAATTTGAAAGACGCCCCTCTCATCAGTGGAGCATTGGAGAAACAAATCTCTGATCTTTCTCGTTTTCAAATTGGGACAGATAAATCATGGTCGTTTTCAATGCCTCAAAAACTCAATTTCTCTCCCTTCTCTCTACTCGACAGAACCTTCAACACAATTATGATATCTTC
>SEYY01007542.1:75000-77500 GCA_009176605.1 Armadillidium nasatum
TAATAATAATAATAATAATAATAATAATAATAATAATAATAATAATTGAAATAATAAATTTTTCCTGTTTTGAGTGAATCAATATTTTTTATAGTTCTTATTCATTGTACGTTAATTTTTATTATTATTTCTCTCACTTATCTTTGTTATTATTATTATTATTATTATTATTATTTTATTATTATTATTATTATTTTTTTTTTTTTTTTTTTTTTTTTTTTTTTTTTTTTTTTTTTTTTTTTTTTTTTATATATTTATATATATATATATATATATATATATATTATATATATATATATATATATATATATATATATATATATATATATATATATATATATATATATATATATATATATATATATATATATATATATATCAAATAGTATTTGCTTACCATTACGGATGAAATCATACTGACAAAAATAAGAAAGCAAATAACAGCAAAGAACTTCATATTCGTTCGTAGAATAAAACTAACTAGATAAGAAAAAATATTCTCAGTAATACAAAACTTTTATTTCAGTAACTACTTTTAATTTCAACTGAGAAACAAAGTTTCAAAAACACCTTTTACTTACACTATACTGTTTTACACTTACATAACTTAAAGTTTTTTATAACTTTTACACTTTACTTTTACTTACAACTTCCAAAGTCATTAGACAAAAGATGACGAAGAAAATGTAGGTATTTATGCATCAGACGTAAAAAAATCTTGATAATAATTGCATTGCTGGAAGCTGTTGCATGAAATGACATAATGGATATAACAAGGAACACTGAGAAGTCGTAGGAAGGTCAGCGATAAAGGTAAAAAAAATAAAAAAAAATAAATAAATAAAAGCATGTTTTTATAGGCAAAAAAAAATAAAATAAATAAATAAAAGCATGTTTTTATTCAAAACATTTATTAGAATTGAGAGTTTCGATTCAGACTTCTATTATTTTATTTAATATATTCGTAGAAGAAAAAAATAATTACATCCAATTATGATAATTGAAATAAAAACAATGATGAAAAATGCTAAAAAAAAAGAAAAAATTACCGTTTTTAATAATTTAACATTTATCAAAGGAATTTGCATAAAAAATAACGAAATTACCTGCTTAAAGCAATCTAAAACACAATAATAATAATAATAATAATAATAATAATAATAATAATAATAATAATAATAATAATAATAATAAAAATAATTATAATAATAACAAAGATAAGTGAGAGAAATAATAATAAAAATGAATGTACAATGAATAAGAACTATAAAAAATATTGATTCAGTCAAAATAGGAAAAATTTATATTTCAAATTATTATTATTATTATTATTATTATTATTATTATTATTATTATTATTATTATTATTATTATTATTATTATTATTATTATATATTATAATAATAATACAATATTTTTATTATTATTATTATTATAATAATAATAATGGTAATAATTATAATTATGGAAATATCCATGCAAATAATGAGTAATAGTAACATTAATTCAATTCAATTCAATAATTTTTATTCAGAGATATAATTACAGGTTATACAGTGTTTCAGTAGGTCTACTCTACTTGATACAATATTTATAATTTGTTATACATTTCTCTGAAAAGGGCTCTAAGGGGAACATTGGTTTCCTTGAACCCCAAAGTTTAGTTGATAATAGTACATCAATATAATTTAATATCATTAATACAAATATGATACATAAAAAAATGAGTAATAAATATAAATAATAAAGTAATAAAAAATACCATAAAATATAAGTAAAGACGATAGTAGTATAATAGTAGCTAATAATGTAACATTATGAGTAGCGACAACAAGACACTAATAAAAATAATAATAATAATAATAATAGTGCAATAAGAATAATTGTAATTATAATTAAATAAATACCATCTCCATTAATACTAAATATAGTACAGCATACATTTAATTGCGCGTGCTAGATTATGGATATCTACCGATAATATAAAAATAGTAATATTAATATAATAATAATAGTAATTTTATAAATATAATAAAAGAAAAGACAGCGTTAAAATAACAATAATTATAAATAATAATAATAAATAATAATAATAATAATAATAATAATAATAATAATATAATAATAATATATATTTTTTTTTTTTAAAATAATAATAATATAATAATGTATAATATAATAATAAGATAATAAAAAATATAATACAATAATAACATAAATATAATTAATAAGAATAATAATAATCACAATAATACAAATAATAATAATAAGAATAATATATAATTATAATTTTAATGCCCATTCTTTATTTTAAGGTAATAAATACTTCGGTTGGAGCCACGAAGGTCGTTCAAAATAACATAATAATTAACATTAATTAAATTAAATTAATAATTAATGTTTAATATTAAATTAAAATAACATTAAAATTTTAATAAAAAATAAATTTTTTTTTTTTTTTTTTATTTAATTTTTTTAATACTAATATTAATAAGATATT
>SEYY01007543.1:10000-17633 GCA_009176605.1 Armadillidium nasatum
TGGTTGCTAAGGCAGCCTCTAAGAATTTGGGAGTACTATTCAGGTTGAGAAAATTATTTTCTTCTGAGCAGTTACTCCAATTATATAAGGGTCTTATTTGCCCTTGTATGAAGTACCGTTCCCGCATTTGGGGAGGGAGCGCCGTTTCTTCTACTCCTTTGGATAGGGTTGAGTTTAATGCTAGAAAGATTAATAAACTGTCCCCTACTTTCTAACTCTCTTGACCCACTATCTCTGTGACATGACGTCGAACTATCTCTTTTCTATAGGTCCTACAATGGCAAGTGCTCCAGGGAATTGTCCTCTCGCATTCTTCTAACATTGCGTCGTCCTCGTCGCACAAGTGGTGCCCTTCTTTCGCACGAATTTTGTGTGGATACTGGAAACCCCAGACTTTCCCATTGTTATTCCTCCTTTCTAGTCACCTCTGTTCTGTGGAACTCCCTACCTTCATCTATTTAGATTCCTGTATTTAATCTTTCTCTCTTCAAGGCTTCCGTCTGTGCTCACCTAAGAGATGTGCGTTAGGTTCGAGTCTCAGGGGCTATTTTACCTCTTTTCTTTTTATATAGGATTAGTTCCTTGAAAAGGGCTCTGCCTGTGAGTGGTGGTGAACTGTAATATATATATATATATATATATATATATATATATATATATATATATATATATATATATATATATATATATATATATATATATATATATATATATATATATATATATATATGGGGGAGACAAGTAGCGCTCCCGAGGCGATGACATAACTTCCCATTGGGTATATGGGATGTTAAGGGTACTTCCCATCTCATCCCAGTGCCCAATGGTTCGTTCCATCTCGCGCTCACCTTCTTCTATATCGGAGTAAACTCTCCTTCGCACACACAAAACATTAATACTGGTCGGACTTGCGGTTGTACTTCTCTGATTTTCCATGGAATGATTACTGTTTCCGTGAGAGGGATCCCTCTGAATGTGCAGAGCGCATAACCGAGGTGATTCTCTCTGGCATGGAGGCGTACATTCCATATTCTTTCCCTTCCACTAAACTTAATAAACCTTGGTTTAACTCTGCTTGTTTTCGTGCTATCCGCCGCAGGGATGCTGCCTTCAGAGATTACCGTTCTCTTCAAACTCCAGAAACTCACGCAACTTATATTTCATCCCGGAATCGTGCAAAATCTATTCTTCGAGATACCAAAAACTCTTTTCTCCGCCGCAAATGCAATAATCTTTCTGGCTCCTCTTCCTCCCGCCCTTCCTGGCATTTTCCAAAAAATGTCAACTCTAACTTTCTTCTTCCTCTTTCCCTCCTCTAGTATCTTCTGACGGTACAACTGTTGTTTTGCCTTCCTCTAGAGCTAAACTCTTCGCTCAAACTTTTGCTTCAAATTCAACCTTAGACGATTCCGGAGCTGTTCCTACTCCTTCAACCCCCTCAAACTCATTTATGCCCAATATTATAATTTCTTCTAAAGAAGTCACTTTTGATCTTTCTGAGCTTATCACTAAGAAGGCGTACGGTCCTGATGGTATCCCTCCTGTGGTTCTCAAAACTTGTGCTTCCGAGCTTGCACCCTGCCTTGGTAAACTTTTTCGTCTATGTCTTCCTACTTCAACCTTCCCTTCTTGCTGGAAACGTGCGCTCATTCAGCCTGTGCCGAAGAAGGGGGATCCCTCTCAACCTTCTAACTACCGTCCAATTTCTTTAACCTCCGTTCTTTCTAAAGTTTTCGAATCTATCCTTAACAGGAAGATTTGGAAACATCTCAATTCTTCTAATCTTATCTCAGATCGCCAGTATGGCTTTCGTAAGAAACGCTCTACTGGTGATCTCCTTTCTCTTCTCTCTGACTCTTGGTCCTCCGCCATTCGGCATTTCGGTGAATCTTTTGCTGTTGTGCTAGACATATCGAAAGCTTTCGATAGAGTCTGGCACAAAGCTTTGATTTCCAAACTTCCCTCTTTCGGAATCTATCCTTTTCTCTGTGACCTCTCTGATTTCCTTTCCGGTCGTTCTATAGCAGCAGTTGTAGACGGTCACCGCTCTTCCTTTAAATCTATTAATAGTGGTGTTCCTCAAGGATCTGTGCCTATCCCCAACATTTTTTTCTACTTTTCATTAATGACCTTCTCTCTGTTACTTCATCCCTATCCACTCCTATGCTGATGACTCCACACTTCATTACTCTTTTCAATTTGAAAGTTACTAGACGCAAGGAAGGTTGCCTTGGAGCAGCTGACCTCTGATCTATCTCGTATTTCAAATTGGGGCAGAGAGAACATGGTTGTTTTCAATGACACCAAAACTCAATTCCTCCATCTCTCTACTCAACACAATCTTCCACACAGCTATTATATCTTCTTCGAAAACACTCAACTCAGACCTTCATCTGTTCTTAATATTCTTGGTGTTTCTTTTTCTCGTGATCTTTCTTGGAAAGATCACATCACATCTCTTTCTAAACAAGCTTCTAAGAGGTTAGGTGTTCTGAGGCGCCTTCAGTATTTCTTCAATCCACCCCGGTTACTTGCACTGTATAGGGGTGTATTCTACTGGTAAAGTCTGGAACACACTCCCTTCTTCTATTTTCCCAACTTCCTATGACTTACACACCTTTAAACGTCGTGTATCAGGTCACGTCGGCCTTTAATCTGACCAGGATCCCGATTTTTCAACTAACTCTGGTGGAATTTAATTGGCTTCTGGCCTTTGCCCACCAGAGGTAAATATAATATAAATATATATATATATATATATATATATATATATATATATATATATATATATATATATATAATATATATATATATATATATATATATATATATATATATATATTGTCGTAAAAGTAGTTCCTTTCGAACCAAAAATACACCCACCAACTCCATATGGGCATATTGGGTGTTAGGGTGTGTTGAGACATCCAAACGTAATCCCACGCATTAACTGTTAGTCCCTTTCTCCTCTAATTCACACATTTTCCTTCTCATAAGTGTCTATAGGCTCGTTTAGTAGGCATTCCTTTTTCATATGCACTGTTGCACAGTCGCATACTCTTTTATAAATTTCTTAAAAGGCATCGAATTACCCATCTCGGAGAAGCAAAGGTAGTCAGCTTCCAAAATAGCAGATGGTGCGATTGTCTATTCGTTTCCCTTATCTTCTTGGAGATGAATTACTAGGTTTTAATGTCCTAACCTAAAAGATTCCTGTGAAACCCTTTCCACTTCTGGTCTCCTCTATCACCTTATATCCTTATCATCTTCCCTCACTTCAAGTCTTGGACAGGAACGGCCTCGTCTTTGACAAGGCGTTTTCGGCATTTCAGTCTGACTTGTAGTTGTACTTCCTTTTATTTCCTATGCATTTATTAATGTTTCTGTGAGAAAAGGTTTTCAGGGTGTGAAGACCATATAACAGATGTGGTTTTGTCTTTCATAGAGGAATCCATTCCATTTCCTTTCCCTTCGATTAAAACTAATTAAATTTGTTTTTTCTGATTATTTTTTCGTGTTATATGCTGCAGAGACGCTTACTTTAGGAATTATCGTCGACTTCGTAGTTCAGAATTTCTTTCTTCTTACGTTTTATCCAGAAATCGCGCAAAATATATTAGAGATACAAAAACTTTTTTTCTATGGTAAATGTAGTAATTTATGGTTCCTCGACCTGCCGTTTTACCTGACTTTTTTTAAAAAAAAAAAAAAAAAAAAAGTCAATTTTACTTCTCCCTATTTCCAACCTCTTTTCTTTCTGATGCTGTTTTACCCTCACTTAAAGCTGAACTCTTCGTTCATACCTTTTTGCATCTATTTCCGTTTTCCACCTCCTCCAGCTCATTTATGCATTTCATTATGATTTCTGGCATAAATATTCTCTCTTTGAGCTTAATACTAAGAAGGCGCATGAACCAGACGATATTCCTTCTGTGGTCCTGAAAACTTTCTTCTATAGAGTTT
Organism: Armadillidium nasatum; assembly: GCA_009176605.1. Lineage (NCBI taxonomy): Eukaryota > Metazoa > Arthropoda > Malacostraca > Isopoda > Armadillidiidae > Armadillidium > Armadillidium nasatum. Next base: position 13,964 of record SEYY01007543.1, read on the forward strand.
GAACTTCACCCTTTTTCTCTTGCAGGAACCACTGCTGGAGGAGTACACTAACTCAATCCTCTAAAATTCAATCGCTTTACCTCTGTTCTTTGCAAGTTTTCTATTTTATCCTTATGTGAAGATTTGGAAGCATATAAAATCTTTTCACCATATCTTCGATCGATAATATGACTTCTGTAAGAACTACGTGATTTTTTTTCCTTTCTCTGACCCATAGTCCTCTATCCTCAACATTTCGTTGAATCAATTCTCGATAGAGTCTTGCACAAAGCTTTGTTTTCTAAACTGTACCCTTTTGTATCCATCCTACTTCCTGTCATTTTCTCTCTCATTACCTTTCCGGCCGTTTAACAGCAACTATTCACTTTTAAATCCATAAAAAAATGACGTTCCTTAGGATTCGATTCTTTTACCAACTCTTTTCTTTTTTTTCAGCTTTTCGATAGTGATTTATCTATCACTTCGTCTCCTATCCACCTTTACACCAATGAATCCACCCTTCGTTGCTACATTCAGTTTGTATTCATCAGCAAATATTTAATGTTTGAAGGTGTTGCGTCACTTACACTATATATATATATATATATATATATATATATATATATATATATATATATATATATATATATATATATATATATATATATATATATATATATATGAGTACCTATGCTCCCACTACCCCATCCCCACCCTCTTCCTTCACATGATCCCCACAAATTTTACAAGCACTTACTCATATATTAGCTATTAAACAAAAAAAAATGGCAAAACATAAACCTGCCTCAGAGATGCCTCGAGGGGCGGCACCTAAAAAATGATCCTCATCCACCCCTCACTTTATCATCGCTTGGGAGTTGGTAGCCTCCGATGATGAGGATGGTGCCGCCAAGAATTTATATCCATCTTGCTCAGGTGTACGGTCTTTTTTTTTGTAAATTTCTGCAATATCCTCGGTCTTTTGTCTAATTTCCCCTTTGTCGAACTACATCTCTTCTCTCCTAAACCTCATCTCTTGTTCTTAACGAAACTCGGGTACTTGGGTGTGCTGACAACAAACCTTACTCCGTTACCTACTGCTGTCTTTATTTTCAATTTTCAGTCAATGACTGGTTTTGCGCATACGTGAAACGAAGTTGTTTGTTCTCGTGTCTCTAATTTGAAATCTTCTGAATTCTCCACTTTATGGCTTTAAGCTCTCTTGCACTTCTACAACTAAATTAATTTATCTCCTAATTCTACTTACCGACAATAAAAATTTACTTGACTATTTAAACTCCAAAATAGGGTACATTTTTCTCATTCTCTTTTCTCCGAAATCATCGCTTTAGGTGTTTTCATCGTTCACCACCGCCAATGGCTTTCATCTATTTTTCATGATCCAGCTGTTGAACTCGCCTACGATTTTTCTATTCAGAACAACCTTGATCAATTGCGGCAACCAAGGACAGCACTCACCTTCGGCGAGGGAAAATTTCTGTCTCTTCGGTGCAACTAACTGGTCTGACTTGCAGTTGTACTTCTCTAATTTCCCATGGAATGATTACTGTCTCCTTGGGAGGATCCCTCGGAGTGTAAAGAGCGCATAACCGAGGTGATTCTCTCAGGCATGCAGGAGCACATTCCATTTTCTTCCCTTCTATAAAACCTAACAAACCTTGTTTTAACTCTACTTGTTCACATGCTATTCGCCGCAGAGGTGCTGCCTTCAGGGATTACCGTTATCTTCGAAATCTAGAAACTCATGGAACTTATATTTCATTCCGGAATCGTGCAAAATCATTATGCGGAATACTAAAAACTCATTTCTGTCGCAAATCCAATAATCTATCTAGTTCCTCTTCATAACGCCCTTTCTGTCATTTTTAAAAATTGTCAACTCTAGTTTTGCTTCTTCCTCTTTCCCTCCTCTAGTATCTTCTGACTGCACAACTGCCGTTTTACCTTCTACTGAAGTTTAACTCTTCGCTTAAACCCTTGTCTCTAATTCTACCCTAGACGATCCCGGTGCTATTCCTCTACCTTCAACACTTCCAACTTTTTTTATGCTTGATATTGTAGTTTCTTCTAAACATGTAATTTCAATTCTCTTTTTCTGAATTTAACACTAAGAAAGCGTATGGTCCTGATGATATTCCTCCTGCAGATCTCAAAATATGTGCTTCTGAGTTTGCACCCTGCCTTGGTAAAATATTTCGCTTATGTCTTTCTACTTTGACCTTCCCTTCCTGCTGGAAACGTGCGCTCATTCAACCTGTGCCAAAGAAGGGAGACCCCTCTCAACCCCTTAACTATCGTTCTATTTCTTTAGCCTCCGTTCTTTCTAAAGTTTTCAAATATTTCCTTAGCAGGAAGATTTGAAAACATCTCAATTATTTTAATTTTATCTCTGATCGTCAGTATGACTTTCGTAAAGAACGTTCTACTGATAATCTTTCACTTCTCTATGACTCTTGATCCTCCGCTCTTCGGCATTTCGGTGAATCTTTTGTAGTCACGCTGGACATATCAAAAGCTCTCGATAGAGTCTGGAACAAAGATTAATATCAAACGTCCTTCTTTCCTGAACCTATTCTTCTATCTGTGACTTTTTCTCTTATTTCCTTTCTGGTGATTCTAGAACAACTGCTATAGACGGCCATTTTTCTTCCTTTAAATCAATTAATAGTGGTGTTCATCAAGGATTTGTTCTATCCTCCACATTTTTTCTACTTTTTATTAATGATTTTCTTTCTATTACTTCATCACGTGTCCACTCCTACGCCGATAACTTCACCCCTCATTACTCCTTTCATTTCATAGCAGTTAATCTATGTTAGGAGGATGACCTTGGAGCCCCTGACTTTTGATATTTCTCGTATTTCAAATTGGGGCTGAGAAAATATGGTCGTTGTCAGTTTTTCAAAAACTCAATTTCTCTACCTCTCTACTCAAAAAACCTTCCATTCATTAAATCTTCGAAAACACAACTCAAATTTTCATCTGCCCATAAATATTTTCGGTGTTTCTTTTTCCTGATATCTTTCTTTGAAATATCACATTACTCACTTTTAAATAAGGTTTTAAGAGGTTTTGTGTTCTGAGTTGCCTTCGTAATTTATTCTCGCCACCTCAGTTACTTGCTCTTTATTGGGGAGTTGTTCGCAAATGTATGGAGTACGACTCACACATCTCAGGTGGTTCAACTCATACAGCTCTCCTTGAAAAGGTGAAGTTTATAGCTTTTCGTCTTATCAACTCTTCTGCTCCCACTAATTCTCTCTATTCCCTTTCTACCCTACGAATTGTTTCTTCACTCTCTCTATGCTTTCGCTATTACAATGGTCCCTGCTCTTCTGAACTCTCTATTAACATACCTCCTCCATTGAACAGGGATTTCTACACAGTCTCATCTTTTCTCTTCCCAACTTTCTGACCCAAAACTTAACCGCTATTGTCAATTTTATATGTACTCTTTTATATGTACTCTTCCTTTGACACACACATTTTCAAACGACGTGTATCTGGACTTATCTGCCATTAACCGGCTACGATTCTGACATCCCTCAAACTTTGGTGGAATTTGATAAGCATCTTGCCTTTGCTCACCAGAAGTTAGTTACATATATATATATATATATATATATATATATATATATATATATATATATATATATATATATATATATAT
>SEYY01007544.1:0-5000 GCA_009176605.1 Armadillidium nasatum
ATATATATATATATATATATATATATATATATATATATATATATATATATATATATATATATAATATATATATATATATATATATATATATATATATATATATATATATATATATATATATATATATATATATATATATATATATATATATATATATATATATATATATATATATATATATATATATATATATATATATATATATATATATATATATATATATATATATATATATATATATATATATATATATATATATATATATATATATATATATATATATATATATATATATATATATATATATATATATATAAAGGCAACAAAAGAAGAAAGGATTGTTAATAAGTGAGAACCGTGCAATTAAAGAAAGTGTCATGAACGATATTCTCCTTTGAGAAATTCGAATAATTCACGAGACTCGAGTCATTAATTTGGACTCACGAGAGTCATTAATTTGGATTCACGAGAGTCATTAATCTGGACTCACATAAACATTAAAGCAAAGTAACAAAGAAGACAAGAATAAATAATTTTTTATAGGAAAAAAACTAATTATAATTATAAGGGCAGGAAAGTAACTAATCTTTGTTTTTGTAGGTAAGACACTTTAAGACATTATTTATATTAAAATTATTTAATTAAATATTTGGGGATTATGAAAGTAAGTTTAAGTGGAAGATAATTAATTAATATGTATATGAAAATTTTAGTCGGTTCTCTTTTAAACATATATATATATATATATATATATATATATATATATATATATATATATATATATATATATATATATATATATATATATATATATATATATATATATATATATATATATATATATATATATATATATATATATATATATATATATATATATATATATATATATATATATATATATATATATATATATATATATATATATATATATATATATATATATATATATATATATATATATATATATATATATATATATATATATATATATATATATATATATATATATATATATATATATATATATATATATATGTGTGTGTGTGTGTGTGCATGTGTAAAAATTATATAGGCATATTTCATGCGTCTCATGCACGCTAGTAAGATATAATTTTTCACCATCACCTTTTTTTCCTGTAAGTATAAAATATTAATGGGAAACTTTTTTTCCTGCTCATCCGATCAATTTGGAAATCTCAAAACATATCTAAATAGATGTGTTACACCTTTTTTATTATAATTATTTATTTATTCTTTTATTTTATTTTATTTTATTTTATTTTATTTTATTTTTTTTGTATATTTAACTTTTTTAATTAAAAAAAAAAAATTTACGTGTCCAGAGGCAAAACTGCTCTAACTACAAAAAATGAACTAAATAAAATCGAATCCCTCCCTAAATTATGTTTTGAAAATTTCTAAATTGGATGAACGAAGTTATAAAAATTATCTCCCGAAAATTTTTATTTTATGACAAACCATTTTTTATCTCCTTTGGATAAGGGTGAATTTTTGTAACAAATATCAAAAATTCGCGTGATCAATTTAAAATAAAAATTAATCCCAACTTTGCATTGCTCAAGTGTAAAGTCATTTCAACAAAAATTGAAGCACCGTCGGTCTTCTTCAGTTGAAACCAGTGCCCTTGCATCTGCATTCATTTACAATGTCAAATAGATCAGCCAAACAATTTTCAAATGCAGTTTCATTTCAATTTGATGTCCATTCCGTTTTGATTTTGATTTCTAGAGAAATATGAAATACTCATATTCCTTATGTAACTTTGTAAGTACGAACTCTTTCTCTTTTATTGGTAATTTAGCCTAATCCCAACTATCCTATGCCTCTTTTAGTTTTTTTTCTCTCTCTAAAAGATAGAAGAAACACTATAATCTATGACATTTGGATGGAACCTTTACACCAGTAACCTTATCTCTTATCAGTCCTATCAACCATGTGTCACCTTCTTCTCTTGTTTTAAATGAATACGACAAAATACATGTAATTGCAATAAACCACTGAAGCCGAGACACAATGATGGATACCAACCACTAGTACATCTTATACCTTCTTAATGTGAGCAGTACGCTGGTGATGTAACCTGGTTTGTACACTGCCAAAGTAACTTGGACTTTGGTGTGTAGGATGAGACCTTTGGCGGCACTATTAAATTTTGTTTAACTGTGCCGAAATTTTCAGCAGAATTTGTAAACCATACCTCACATATAACATGGGTAAAAGCTCAACATTTTGAAATATTATTTTTTTGGAGACCAGTCTAATATATATATATATATATATATATATATATATATATATATATATATATATATATATATATATATATATATATATATATATATATATATATATATATATATATATATATATATATATATATATATATATATATATATATATATATATATATATACTCTGTAACTTTCTCTCCGACTTTCTTCCCGTCAGTTCTACATCTGCTGCCAATTATTCTTTAAATTTATCAATGGTGATTGGTGATGTTCCTATGTTTCAGTTTTATCTCCAACTCTTTTTCTACTTTTTTTTAACATATTTCGTATCATTACCCATTCACAATTTTGAAGATGCATTCATCTCTCAATATTCCTTTGGATTTGAATTCAGACCCACTCAACATCAATTAATTAATGCGAGGATTATGACATTGGAACACTAACCACTGATTTTTTTTTATTTTCTTCGATTGAGGCAAATAAAAGATGGCTTCTTTCAAGCCTCAAAAATACAGATCGTTCCTTTATCTACTTAGCAGTAGCATTCGTACAAATACAAAAATCTTAGTAAATCATCTGTTCTGAATATTCTTGGTAATTTATATATATATATATATATATATATATATATATATATATATATATATATATATATATATATATTATATATATATATATATATATATATATATAGATGAGCTATTAAATATATTAATACAGTGCAAAAAAAGGACTTAAACATTAAATACTAAAAGCAGTTTTCAAATGTTTTTAAATACCAAATATTTAATATCGAAAAAATGCATTTGAATATATATATATATATATATATATATATATATATATATATATATATATATATATATATATATATATATATATATATATATATATATATATATATATATATATATATATATATATATATATATATATATATATATATATATATTATATGTTTTAATGGCTTATAAATTAACATGAAATTTTCTACAATGTCCATAAATTTCCGTCTAAAAATACAAAAGGGAATGTTTTATAAAATCGATTTTGGATTCAAGGAAATCCCCGAAGGTCTTCGAGCACGTCTGCCTCTAATTATTATTATTATTATTATTATTATTATTATTATTATTATTATTATTATTATTATTATTATTATTATTATATTATAACTGTTCGCTACCGTTTCTAGGAAGTGATTCATATGTCACCACAAGTTTCTCGTGTATGGAACCATGACAGAGTCGATAGGGATTTTTGGCAGTCGTATTTCGAAAAGTTTTTCGGTTTCGTATCCATGTTTAAAATTCGGCTTCGGCTTCGGCTTCGGCTTCGGCTTTGGCTTTGGCTTTGGCTTTGGCTTCATGATTATTTTATTTTATATTGAAAAATTTACCCGACTATTGATCCAAATCCACAAAAGAAATCTGCCTTAACCGACCATAACAAGAGATTTTACGGAAGTCTTATTCAAATTAAAGATCAATATTTTCGATACAAATCGTATGAAAGTCCCTAGTAAAAAAATTGACGAATATTGCATAACAATAAGTGTTACATAACTTTCCAGTTGAATGCACGGAAAAAAATAGCTATAAGGGGTTCAATGGACGTTTAGATAGTTGAATGAATTAAGTAAAGGTGATAACAATAACGAAAACCTACTTTAACTTCACATATAAAAAAAATTGTCTTGGAAACCTCACATCACAATGGTTGCTAGGGCTGCCTCAAAGGAGCTGGGAGTTCTGTTTAACTGGCAGAATTTTTTATTTCTTCGCAGTTACTTCAATTATATTATACAAGGGCCTCATTCACCCTATTTGGAGTACTGTTCTCATTTCTGGAGTGTCTCAGGTTTCACAAGTCTTCTGAATAGGGTTGAGTCAAAAGGCTAAAAGACTTATAAATATGTTCCGCTCTTTCTAATTCACTTGTTCCTTTATCTTTTTGATGTTGCGTTGGTGCCTTGTCTCTTTTCTAAAGGCATTACAGATGCAAATCCTCGAGGGAACTGTCCACTCGTATACCTCCGCCTTTACGACGGCCTCGTAGCACAAGGAGTGCATTGTCTGCCCAAAAATTTTGTGTGGATATAGGCAACTCCAAGCTTGTCCGATGTTGATGCCTTCATCTTTCCAGCCACCTCTGCTTTGAGGAATTTTCTCCAACCTTCTGTGATTCCTGCCGAATTTAATCTCAATTACTTTTAAGCCCACGTCTGTGCATACCTATGAAATGTGCATAAGATTGGACTCGTAGGAGTTTTTCTTATTCTCTTATTGATCTAACACCTCTCCTTGAATAGGGATATATATATATATATATATATATATATATATATATATATATATATATATATATATATATATATATATATATATATATATATATATATGAACCTAAAACCTTTATACATTGGAATGTAAACATCCGCATCCTCATCCGCATTCACATCCGCCGATGTAAAAAATATAGTCATCAGCGGATATTAAAAAATTTGACATCCGATACATCACTAAATATATATATATATATATATATATATATATATATATATATATATATATATATATATATATATATATATATATATATATATATATATATATATATATATATATATATATATATATAAACACTAAGCTCATCGTACGCTACACATGAACCTTTGCAAAGTATATCTCATTAATCTTAGCAAATCGAGAAGGTCGAAAAGGCAATGAACACGAATGCTCG
>SEYY01007544.1:10000-12500 GCA_009176605.1 Armadillidium nasatum
CGAGAAAGGCGCAATGTTTGTCTTCAGTATGTCAACGGTGGAAGGCGTGTTGTGAGGACACCGTTGTTTAAGGATGACGTGATCGGGAGATTCAGCGATATCCCGTCATACAGCATGCGTGCCGTGGTGCGTGCTGTGGGCGTAAGTCACCTGTTCATATGGGGTTTTGAGGGAATACAACCTACAAGTGCACCACCTTCGTTTGATTATGCACTTTGTATGGTGGTTCCTTCGTCATTGTACAAGTGACGCCGCCTTCTCCAAGCATGTGTTATTCACAAATAAAACCTACTTTACTCGTAACGTTTATTTTAACAGCAGAAATAACCACGACTAGGACTATGCAAATCCACATGCGTTGCTATCTGACATCACCAACAACTGTTTTCCGTGAACATCTGGGTTGGAATTGTTGACCGACATTTGTTGGGACCTTTAATCATTCCAGTAAGGTTAATGGGTTAGCAGTTCTTGCAGATCGTACTTCCGGACCCTAAAAGACAACGTATTGCTTGCGGTGCGCCGACAATTCTGGTTTCAGCATGATGGCGCCCCAGCACACATGTGTGTATTGATGCGCATGCGTTGCTAGCAGTCGACTTTGGGGAACATTAGATTGGACTTGCAGGACCTGTTGTGCGACCGCCTAGTTCACCTAACACAACGCCCCTTGGCTTTTATCTATAGGAGCATGTCAAAGTTATGGCGTATGAAACTCCAATTACCTCTAGAGCTCGCCTGATTCCCTGTATCAATGATCCGTTTCACCACATCACCCAGAATCCTGTTGGACGGTATTTGCATGTAAGGATTAGCAGGGCAGACTATTTGAACACACATTGTAAGGTAAACATGTCTTCCAATGAAATGTATTGTGTACAATTGTTTCTATTTCATTTCCTAACCGTACGGGAGAGCACACGTAACCATGCGCGTAATTTTAAACTTTTTTAAAATTGGACCTTCAAGTTTGTCGGCGAGATCCTTAACATCCTATAATATATATATATATATATATATATATATATATATATATATATATATATATATATATATATATATATATATATATATATATATATATATATATATATATCAGGGGCTGCTCGTGACGTGGTTGCAGGTTTGTGCAACCACTACTACTTGCAACTAGCTAGTGGGCAATTGTTATTTATTACCTTTTATTTCTTAATTTTTTTTTAATAGGATTAAATATTTAATAAATTGCATCTTAATATAACACTCGAATGAAGCTTTATTTAATGTAAAAAAAATAAATAAATAAAAAATAAAAAAAAAAAATAAAAAAAATAACGTCATACATTTTGATTAGTTATTCGAAACGAAGAAAATACTGTGTGGTTGCAAAAAGTTTGCAAACGCATCCTTTAATATAACGGACGAGAGAATTATGTATGCACACTTGCCGCTCGAGCGTTTCTATTAGTACAATGTGATTGCAAATAAAATGCAACCAACCGTACAAACCTTCGTTTATAGTGCAAGAAACATTTTGAAAGAAATTTAAGAAAAGTATACGGATTCTAATTTTTGTTCTTCAGTTTTAGAATATTTTTATATTTATTATTATTATTATACTTATACTTAATAATAATAATTATTATTTTTATTTTTATTATTATTATTATTATTATTATTATTATTATTATTATTATTATTATTATTATTATTATTATTATTATTATTATTATTATTATTATTATCATTATTATATTATTATTATTATTATTATTATTATTATTATTATTATTATTATTATTATTATTATTATTATTATTAATTATTATTATTATTATTATTATTATTATTATTATTATTATTATTATTATTATTATTATTATTATTATTATTATTATTATTATTATTATTATTATTATTACATTAATAAGTTTTCATTGTACAAAGGCTCTTCAATGTTTTCGAGCAAACTGTTCCTTCTTGGGAATAATATACACTTAATCCGACAAAATTTTAAAGGTTAATCTGATTACTAACATAAAATGCAAAATGTTTAAATTTTTTGTATAGTAGGTAGGCTTAATTTCTACTGCTTATCAATCTCAGTATGCATGCTACGGTATGTATGTATACTATTGTTACCACCCACGTGATACTATAATCTCCATCAATCCGTTTTCTTTATGACATATGTAAGCAAAGTCACATTTATGGCCAAAAAAACAAACAGTTTCTCTTTGGTAATCGGGAAGGGAGAATGTATTCGCTTATTTTAACATTTTTTGGCTTAATTTGTATATAAAAAAAATAGTTGACTTACAAGGGAGAGGTAAAAAAAAAAAAAAAAAAAAAAAAAAATTTTAAAAAAAAAAAAAAAAAAAAATATATATATATATATATATATATATATATATATATATATATATATATATATATATATATATATATATATATTATATATATATATATATATATATATATATATATATATATATATATATTATATATATATTCATTATTT
>SEYY01007544.1:17500-18701 GCA_009176605.1 Armadillidium nasatum
TTCGTCTCTACACAGATTCTTCTAAAAGGATGTGCGAAATTTAGTTAAATCACTTAAATGTATGAAATAACATTTGAAATATTTATATAAAATAATTAATTCAAGTAATTTTAAGTTCCAATGATAAGGGAAATGCACCCTTTGCTCAACGTTATTTTGGACAGAGAAAAGAATGGCATGCTCATGAATTGTATTTAAAAATTGCGTAAAAAAGTGATTGGCGGTGATGAATGTTGAAATGACCTAAAAATGATGATTTTAAAGAAGGAGAAGAGAGAATGAACCCCATTTTGAAGTCTAGATGGTCCAAGAATTTAGGATAGTCAGTAGAGTTAGGAAATAAATAAAGGAACAAATGAATTTGGTAGTAGATTAGCAACAAATCACAAAGTGGAATATTCTGAAGATTCCAAATTAAAAACACGGGAACAAACAACATCGTTGTGCACATTTGCGCAGCAACAGACTTTGGTGAAATTTCAGGATAAAGACAGTAAGAAGGAACAGAGAATGGTTCGCTATCGGAACTGCCAATCACAAGAAATGATGTCTAGAAGAAGAGAGGTGGACAGCAACAATGTGGATATTAGAAGAAAGACGGCGAATATTGTAAAAATTAATAAAAAAAGAAAACCATGCACCAGGATAAACTGGGGCCGAAATATTAGTTACCATGCTCATAACCAGAGGCTACCAACTTTCATGTGGTGATAGGGAGAGAGGGATATATATATATATATATATATATATATATATATATATATATATATATATATATATATATATATATATATATATATATATATATATATATATATATATATATCAGTACTGGCACGGTCAGGGAACGGTAAATGGGCCTGTACTTCGCCATGCATATTTTGGTAGACGATTATTAAAAATTTGAATTTCACAGTTAGACGAAAATATAGTTCCACGAGTGATTGATTTATAAATCCACTTATGTAAAAATATAAACGCACTATAAAAATACTGCGCCCATATTTATCTTTAATAAAATCAGTAAAGTAATATTAAATATATTTCTAAAGGTAAACGATCATCAAAATTTGGGTGAGTTAATTATTATTTACTTTATATAAAAAATATTACTTAAGCTAAGTCAGACATAGAAGAGGGTCTAATTTTGCATATATTATATATATATATATATATATATATTATATATATATATATATAT
>SEYY01007545.1:0-2500 GCA_009176605.1 Armadillidium nasatum
GAAAGAAATAAGATAAGAATGTTTGAAGTATGTGTCCCTTCTGTATTGTATGTGTGTGAAACTAGACGATAAGCTCGGTCGAGAAAAGTTTCAATGTCTTTGAGATGAAAGATTGAGAGCGATATAAAAATGAGGATTATAGGTTAGAAGTGAAAGGAATAAGGAGATGTGTAAATGGAAGAAGGGCGTAATTGATAAAGAGGAGGAGGATGTGCTATATGGTTTGGACATATGTGAAGAATGAAAGAGAATGGTTGGCAAGGTACGTAGATCCGATGTAGATAGGGAAGGGTAGGGGAGGGGAAGGCCGAAGTGGAGATGGATGGATGGAAGTGAGAGTGATTTTGATGAAGGAATTTGAGTTTAGACGAGAGTAGAAGATTTGTGGAGACAGAGATGGAGGGAGGTGGTGAAAGCGTTGAAAGGTAAGAATAGTTATGTTGTAAGGGAATTGTGGCGGGCACCACCTCACGAAAGTGGGAAGGTGATAGTGAAATATATATATTATATATATTATATATATTATATATATATATATATATTTAATATATTTATATATATATATATATATATATATATATAATATTTATATATATATATATATATATATATATATATATATTATTATATATATAATATCCGCATCCGATCCGAACATTTTTCGAAAATTCAAAATCCGCATCCGCATCCGCCTTCTCCAAATTCAAATCCGCATCGCATCCGCATCCCAAATTGGAAAATATGACATCCGATCCATCAAATATATAATAATATATATATATAATATATATATATATATATATATATATATATATATATATTACCACCTGTCACGGACAGAGCCTTATTCAAAAGGGGGTCTTAGATCAATAGAGAATAAGAAAAAACCTAACGTAAATTTTGTAGGTGAGCACAGACTTGGGCTTTAAAGTAATTGAGATTAAATTACAGAAGATGGGAGAGAATTTCACAAAACAGAGGTGGCTGGAAAGAAAAAAGCATCACAGAGGACAAGTCAGGAATTGCTTATGTCCACACAAAATTTATGTGCCGGCAATGCACCCCTTGTGCTACGAAAGCGGTGTAAAGACGGAGGTATACGAGTGTAAAGTTCCCTCGAGCATTTACCGCTCTAATACTTGTAGAAAAGAGACAAGACGCCAAAGTCACCGCCAAAGATAAATGGTCAAGTGAATTGAAAAGAGCGAAACAATTTATGTCTTTTAGCCTTTGACTCATCCCTATCCAAAAGATGAGTGAAACCTGATAGCCACCTAAGAAATGAGTAGTACTCCATACAAGGGCGGATGAGACCATTGTATAATTGGAGTAAATGCGAAGAAGTAAAAAGTTCTAGAAGTCTAAACAGAACTCCCAGCTTCTTTGAGGCAGCCCTAACAACCATTATGATGTAAAGTTTCCAAAGATATTTTTTTTTGCTTATGTGAATGCTATGGATGTTTATACATTCAACAGGAGAAACGGGAGAACCATCGAAAGAAATAGAAAAGTTAGAAGGTGTCTCTGAGAGAGAGATTTCAAGAAGGTGAGTTTTAAAAAGTTGAATTTCACAAGGTTGAACGACCCCACTGAGAAATTTCTATTCAGATCAGCAAGAATGTAGTCGGAAGATGAAGACAAGATAGGGATAGATAGGACAAGAATGGATAGGGTTAGATGAGCAGCTGAGAAGATCATTAATGAAAAGTAGGAATAAGATAGGAGAGAAGACAGAGCCCTGAGAAACACCACTATTGCAGGAAATTGAAAAAATGTTGTTCCCCACACATCAAAAATGAAAAATTAGAAAGAAAACTAGAAAGTAAGCAAAGAGAAGGAGGAAACCGAAAGGGGGGGAGCTTGGAAAGCAGTGACGGATGCCATACCTGGTCAAATACCTTAGATAAATCAAACTCCATCTCACAAGTCTCCCTATGGTCTCTAAGGGCAGACCATAAACCTGTGAGATTGGAAAGTATATCACCGGTAGACCTCAAACGTCGTAAGCCATACTGATGATCAGAAAGAAGGGAATGCGATTTTAGATGATCTAAGAAATGAGAGTTGAGAATGGTTTCAAAGATCTTAGAATGCAAGCGAGAGCTATAGGACGATAGTTAGAAGGATCAGAGTGGCTACCTTTCTTCGGAATAGGTGGAACTAATGCGCGCTTCCAAAACTGAGGGAAAGAGAAAAGCTGAATGAGGAACTGAGCCAGCTCAGAAGATCGCTCCCTTAAAACTCGGGGAGGAATGCCATCCGGGCCACTTGCCTTCCTAGGTTCATAGATTTCAAAGTCATGCACCTCAAATGTAATCAAAGTAAAGGATGGGACATCTGAGAGGAAAGAAGTAGGAGGATTGCCGGAGTCGTACAGGGTTGAATTAGAGGAGAATAGGAGGCCGAAAAGATTAGCCTTTTTAGTTGAAGTTAATCACAGAACCATCAGAGGGAATAAGAGTTGGAAAGGAAGATTATATATATATATATATATATATAT
>SEYY01007545.1:5000-15000 GCA_009176605.1 Armadillidium nasatum
TAGCTTCGTCTTTGGAGCAGCAATACAGCATCTGCTTGGTGCGGGAATGATTCACTGGTTTTTACATGAAGATGCAAATGGGTCTATCCTACTACTTTCCCTTTACTGTATATAATAAAACCCGTAAAATAAAGAGGCATATGTTTCCTTCTATATCCTTTGTAAGCTTCTGTAAACTTTCATATTATTTTTTTTAAAACTTAAATGGATTTTGAAAATTTTTATGTGAGAAAATTTTATTTGTTTTTAAAGATTAAAATAATGGAATATATAATTTAATCACTAAAGTTGAAATATTGTATTAACTTCTCCATAATCATATTTTACATTGATTTCTGATTCAATTTGTCCTTAAAATTTAAGATTTTCTCCCTAGCGTGACGTCATCAAGCTACTTCTTCATTTAACGGTTGGTAATTTGAGTCCTGAAAAGGAAAAAAAATATTTCGCTATTAGTGACAGATAATAAATCAATAAACAGAATGAATAAAGTACAGTCGTGAACAGAAGTTCGTTCCTATTAAGCTGGAAATAAATATTTATATAAAATGGAGATCATTTCATAAAAGCTCTATTTTGAATAAAAAGAGAATAAAAACATTGAGAGGGGCTTAATTGAACTGTGATTGGATGAATCTGAGATGATCTCCATTTTATATAAATATTTATTTCCAGCTTAATAGGAACGAACTTCTGTTCACGACTGTACATGCTACAAATTATTCAGATTCATTTGCTTCATCAGACACACTTAATACATAAATAAGAAGTAAGTAAAATAAATAAAAAATAAAAAAAAATAAAAAAAAACATCGAACCTTCATCAGATACACTCATACGTGATGACGACATCACTCCCAAAAAGGGTTTTACTCTGTTGGTGAGATTAACATTCTTTTCTAAATTGCAAAACTATTTCATATATTTATAGAGCTCTCTAGATTATAGATTCTCTAGATTCTATTTCACATATATATAGAGTTCTCTAGATTATAGGTTCTCCACATTCTCTAGATTCTATGTCATATATATATATATATATATATATATATATATATATATAATATATATATTATATATAATATATATATATATATATATATATATATATATATATATATATATATATATATATATATATATATATATAATTTCTAGAAGATCATTGCTCTTCTTGACTCAACATTTGTTCCCTACTTTATGGTTCTCAGAATAGACTCCCAGGAAGGGGTTTCAACCCTTATTAATTATTTCAATTATATATTATTAATTATTATTATTATTATTATTATTATTATTATTATTATTATTATTATTATTATTATTATTATTATTATTATTAATAATATAACTGTTCCACTGTAGGCAGTTGACTTCTCCTTAGTGAATCCATCCATTTCTCTTCCTGGGTCTCTCTTTCGGTCTTCTTCCTCTTGGCGTCCACTCTCACCTCCCTCTAGCCGCTCTCCCCTCTGGCATCCTCCACACGTTTCCCAACCATCTCAGTCTTGCTGCATCTATCTTTTGAATAATTGGTTCAACCCCTATACTTTATCTAATTCTTTCACTTCTTATCCTTTCCTTTCTGGTCCTTCTCACCATCAACCGCAGCACCCTCATCTCTGCTGCTTGAATTCTGTTTTCTTCTCTTGTTGTCGTACTCCAAGTCTTCGCCCCACCCCATATAACAAAATTGGGATTAGAGTACTTTCAAAACTTACTTTCTTTACTCCTATATTCATTCTTTTGTTGGTCAAGATTGGGAACAGCGCTCACCACTCTTCTGTATTTCTCCATCCTGTTGGTGATTTTCAGCGTATTACCTCATTCCCTTGTGAATACTCCCCCCTCCCCAAATAATCACCCTCACCTCCTAGCCATGCACCTTCAGCACAGGCTCCTCTCCCTCCTCCTCCCTTCTAGCTTCTGTCTTTTCCACATTCAAGCTCAATCCCGCCTCTTTTCAGCTTTTTAGCAAAACTTCTTATCACCTCTCTTAACTTCTCTCTATCTTGGCTATATATATATATATATATATATATATATATATTATATATATATATATATATATATATATATATATATATATATATATATATATATATATATATATATATATATATATATTTGTGCATAAAGACCAGAGGCCTACTAATTTACACCCGAGTTGGGGAAATACCGGAACTATATTTCCAGCAAGAAGGGAAGGTTGAAGTAACAAGACAGAGACGAAATATTTTACCAAGGCAGGGTGCTAGCTTAGAAACACAAGTTTTGAGAACCACAAGAGGGATACCGTCAGGACTGTAGGTCTTCTTAGTGTTAAGCTCTGAGAGAACAGAAATGATATCTTTAGTAGAAATTACAAATTTAGGCATAAATGAGTTGGAAGGAGTTGAAGGAGGAGGAATAGCTCCGGAATCGTCCAAGGATGAACTAGAGGCAAAAGTTTGAGTGAAGAATTCAGCTTTAGATGAAGGCAAAACAGCAGTTGTGTGTCGGAGGATATTAGAGGAGGGTAAGAGGAAGAAGCAAAGTTTGAGTTCACATTTTTTGCAAAATGCCAGAAAGGGCGTGAAGAAGAACCAGAAAAAAGTTTTTTTGTTGCGGAGGACAGATTTTGCACGATTCCGAGATGAAATATGAGTTGAATGAGTTTCTGGAGTTTGAAGTCAGCATCTCTGTGCAAATAGCATGAAAACAGAGTTAAACCAAGGTTCGATAGGATTAGTAGAAGGTAAAGAATTTGGAATGTACTCCTCCATGCCAAGAAGAATCACTCCGAGAGTCCTCTCTCACCAAAGCAAAAATATATACATATACATTTTATATTATATATAATATATATATATATATATATATATATATATATATATATATATATATATATATATATATATATATATATATATATATATATATATATATATATTACCATCACTCACGGACAGAGCCCTTTTTCAAGAAGGGGCATAATTATAGGATGATAAAAAAAAATTAAAAAAAACCCGATCCTGAAAATAACGTAGATCCCTCAGGAAGGCCCAGACAGAAGATTTAGAGAGTTTTTTTTAAACACAACAAGAAAAACAGAAGATA
This sequence comes from Armadillidium nasatum, assembly GCA_009176605.1. Lineage (NCBI taxonomy): Eukaryota > Metazoa > Arthropoda > Malacostraca > Isopoda > Armadillidiidae > Armadillidium > Armadillidium nasatum. The sequence goes on from SEYY01007545.1 coordinate 8,100, forward strand.
GAGAGTTCCACAGAACATAGGTGGCTGGAAAGGAGAAGGTACCACAACGTACAAGCTAGAGCTCGCAATGCTCACAAAGTTCATGTACAAACAAGGTATTGATTGTGCTGCGAGGGCAACACAATGGTATTGTAATGCGAGAAGTCAACTTCCTCGAGCACCATCAGTTATAGTACCGGTAGAAAAATGAGAGTGCGCCACCGTCACCTGGCAGAGAAAGAGGGTCAAGGGAGTTTGAAAGTAGGTGACAGTTTATTAGTCTTTTAGCCTTAGACGCAACCTTATCCAAAAGGAGAGTGGAACATGAATCACCCCAAATTTGAGAACAGACTGCATGCAAGGACGAATAAGACCCTTATATAATTGGAGTAACTGTGTAAAAGAAAAATTTAATAATTCTTAACAAAACTCCCGGCTTTTTAGAGGCCACCTTTGCAACCTTTGTGATATGATGTTTGCAAGACATTTTATTGTTTATGTTCAGATAAAAAATATTTGTTGTTCACAGGAAGACGGGAGAGCCGTCGAAGGAGAGAGGAAAGTTGGAAGGTGTTTTTGAGAGAGATGTGAAGTTGAGTTTTCAAAGAGTTGTATTTCACAAGATTGCGGTGGTCTCACATGGAAAACCCATCCATATTGGCAAGATTGGAATTGGAAACTTGAAGACGAGAAGCAACTCTAGAAGCAAAAGAGAGGAGGAGGTTTGCAATCCGTAGAAGAATGGAGAGTTGAGTCGTCAGCATAAGAATGAACAGAGTTCGAAGTACAGCTGAGGAGGTCGTTGATGAAAAGTGAGAATAAAGTAAGAGATAGAACAGAACCCTGAGGAACACCACAATATATATATATATATATATATATATATATATATATATATATATATATATATATATATATATATATATATATATATATATATATATATATATATATATATATATATATATATATATATATATATATATATATATATATATATATATATATATATATATATATATATATATATATATAATATATATATATATATAATATATATATATATATATATATATATATATATATATATATATATATATATATATATATATATATATATCATGTACTTCGGTTACCATTTGAATATGTTACTAATGTATTAAATTTGGGTTTAAAATAAAAATAAATATTTTAAAAAAAAAATCAAATGGTATGAAGGAAATGGGGTAGAAAATAAATGGAAAAACAGTTTTGTGCATTTCAATAAATAACTTTTAGTGGAAAGCAACATATCAATGTTCTGGAAGCAAAATTATCGGGAAGTGACGTTGCAAAATATTACGTAATATTAAGAAAGTTACATAATTTAATTAAGTATTTAAATAAATGAGCAATTAAGTATAACAAGTTGATCAATGTTTTCCAAAGAGTTAACTGTTCTAATTTGACCAAAATCGGATCTGTAGTTACAGAGATATAAAATATAAGCCAAAAAATGTAATTAACGGTTAATTATTAATTAATTAACTGAAAATTTGGAAAATCAAGAAAAACAATATTTCGTGGTATTCGAAACTCTATAGTCAAAGAAATTAAAAATTCAAAAATATGCAAGCCAACGGGATTAAGTTACTTTAATAAATCTGGTATCGGTATCCGTATCGGTCATTTTTTGCCGATACCGATACTTCACTCTATTCCTAATATATATATATATATATAATATATATATATATATATATATATATATATATATATATATATATATATATATATATATATATATATATATATATATATATATATATATATATATATATATATATATATATATATATATTATATATATATATATATATATATATATATATATATATATATATATATATATATATATATATATATATATATATATATATATATATATATATTCCCCATTTCCCCAAAGATTTACAAGTATATACTCGAATATTGCATTACATTACATTAAAAAAAAAAAAAAAAATTGGGGGACATAAATCTGCCTCGGAGGTGCTTGAAGGGAAGACATCCAAACAATGTTCTTCCTTCACCTCTCACCTCACCATTATTACTTGAGAGTTAGCGGCCTCCTGTGATCAGGTTGGTGCCTCCGACTTGTAATGGTTCATAGTCTTTATTTTCATTAATTTTTGCAATTTTCGCTGCCTGTTTTATAATTTTCAAATTGTTGAACATAATTTCTCTTTTCTACACTTGACCTCTTCTTCATAAACGAAACTCAGGTACTTGAGCATTTTGACAGCAAACCCTTCACTGTTTCTTTTTACTTTTTCCATCCTCGGTTTTCAATCAAATGCATTGTTGTAGATATTTGCGCTACAATGTTGTTTGTTCTCGTGTCTCTCATTTTCTCTTCCAAATTTTTCACCTTGTGACTTAGGTTTTCTTGCCATTCTGCGACTCAATTCATCTGTTCTGTTTATTCAGCTTCTAACTCTAATGACTATCCCACATTCATTTACTATCTAAACTATTGAGCACATTCTTTCTTCTTCTCCTTTCTTTGTTATCATCATTTTAGGTGATGTTTTTCTTCTAGTTCTTAAAATACAGCCGAAGACCTTGCCTTCTATTTCTCTATATTAAATGACCTTGAGTAGATTGTGTAGCTCTTTACTCGTATCCCTGATAGACTTCTAATTATTTCCCTTATATTGCTATTCTCAATCCACCTCTGGGTTTTTCCTATCATCTAATTTCTGTATCTTCTGTCTATTCTAGTTTTCGGCATGAAAGACCCCAACTTATTGTGAGAAATAGTTTGCGTCATTTCGGTGCGTCAAACTAGATGTATATGTGGTCGTACTTTGGTTTCCCGTGAAATGTCTGCTGCTTCCGCGAGAAGGGTTTCTCGGAAGTGATTCTCTCAGGCATGGAGGCGTATATTCCATAGTTGTCCTTCAACTAAATCTAAGAAACCTTAGCCTTAATTAACTCTTGTTCTCGTGCTGTTTGTCGCAAGAATGCTGCCCTCAGGGATTAATTATCGTTGTCTTCAAACTCCTGAAATTCATTCAACCTCTACTTCATACCGGAGTAGGGAAAAATCTTCCCTCCATTTCATCATCATCATCTTTTACGGTACAAAACGCAAAATTTTTCTGATTCCTCTCCTTCATACCCTTTCCGTCATTTTCCCCTCAAAAAATAAATAAATAAATACCAGCTATAAGTTTTCTCCATCCTCTTTCCCTCCTGTTGAATCTTTTAACGACACAACTTGTCTTTCTATCTGCAATAAAGGTGAACCATTAACTCAAACATTTCCCTCTAATTCCATTTTAGACGATTACGGAGCTATTCTTCCCCACCCCCTAATCCCACTCAATTCATTTATGCTTAGTTTTGTAATTTCTTCTAAAGATGTAATTTCTGATGTTTCTAAGGAAAATCATGTTGTTCTGAACATGCGCCCTTCGTTGATAAACTATTTCGTCTCAGTTTTTCTGATTCGATCACCCTTTCTTTCTTGCTGGAGACGTGCGATCATTCATGATGTGCCGATAAAAGGAGTACTCCTCTCAACTACCATCCTATTTATTTAACCTCCGATCTTTCAAATGTTTTCAAATCTACCCTTAACAGGAAAATTTGGAAACATATCGATTCTTCTAATCTTTTCTCCTATCGACAGGATGTCTTTCGAAAGAAACGCTCTGCTTTTGATCTTCTTTCCCTTCTCTCTGACTCTTGGTCCTTCGCTCTTTGACATTTCGGCGAATATTTTGCTGCTGCTGCGAAAGAGATATCGAAAACTTTTGATAGAATCTGACACAAATCTCTAATTTCTAACTTCCTCTATCGGTATCTAACCTTTACTCTGTGGACCTTCTCTAAGATTTTCTTTCCCCTCATTCTAAGCAGCTGTTGAAGACGTCCACCGTTCATCCTTTAAATCTTTTAAGTCAAATAATAGTGGAATTCTTTAGGGTTCTGTCCTATTCCTAACTCTTTTCCAATTTTTCATTAAGGACCTTATTTTTATGCCGGAATCTTTACACTTCATAACTCCCTTCACTTTGAAAGACGTCTCACCCAACAGCAAACTATTAACGCTAGGAAAATAGCCGTGAAACAATTAACCTTTGATCTTTCTCGTATTTTAACCGGGGCAGAAAAATGATAATTTTTTCCAATACTTCAAAAACTCATCTCCTCCATCTTTCTACTAGACACAACCTTCCATGCGACCATCACATCTTTGAATATTCACAACACAAACCTTCATCTGTCCTTAATATTTTCGGTGTGTTTCAGTTTCTCGTAATCATTCTTGGAAACATCACATTACTTCTTTTCCTAAACAAGTTTCTAAGAGGTTTTCTAAAGCCATCAAAGTTGTTTGGTCTTTAAATGGGTGTTCTTAGTTCCTGTATGGAATACACCTCACGCATCTGGAGTGGTTCAACTCACACAACTCTCCATGAAAAGGTGGAGTCTAAGGCTTTTCGTCTCATCAAATCTTTCGCTTTCAGTAACTCTCTGGTGTCTCTGCTAGTCGAATAGTTGCGTGATTTTGTATATACTATCCTTATTACAACGGACACTGAACTTCGGAATTATTATGTTGCATACCTCCTCCACTGAGAAGGGCTGGCGCGACACACCTTCTGCACAATCTCATTCTTTCTTTATCTAACTATCTGACCCCAGACTTTACCACTCTGCTCAGGCTTACATGTACTTTAGTGTTAAAGTCTGCAACACACTTCCCTTTTTTATTTTTTAAAGTTCTTTTGATTTACACAACTTCAAACGTAGTGTATCGAAGCATGTCGGACTTCAATTTGGATCACCATAAAATCTTCCAACTCTGGTGAAAATTGATAAGACTTTGATCTTTACCCACCAGAGAAGACATTATATACAGTATATATATATATATATATATATATATATATATATATATATTATATATAATATATATATATATATATATATATATATATATATATATATATATATATATATATATATATATATATATATATATAGTTAGTTAGTTAGTTAGTTAGTTAGTTAGTTAGTTAGTTAGTTAGTTAGTTAGTTAGTTAGTTAGTTAGTTAGTTAGTTAGTTAGTTAGTTAGTTAGTTAGACATATATATACATATTATATATATATATATATATATATATATATATATATATATATATATATATATATATATATATATATATATATATATATATATATATATATATATATATATATATATATATATTTCTTCTTGAAGGAAAACCTTTTTCAGCCTGTCAGTTGGGCCAGAATCTTCCTCCATCGACCACTGTTCTGTGGCACCAGTCCATCCATCAGTATCTACATCAAAGGTAGCCCATGTCTTCTCAGAGAGTCTTCCACCGAATTCCTCCACCTCTTCCTCGGCCTCCCCTTCGGTCTGACTACCTAAGGCATCCACCTACATCTCCTCTTTGACACCTTATTTAGGGCATCCTTTCCAGATTGCCCCACCATCTCAGCCTTGAGGCATTCACTATATGCATGGCTGGCCTCACACCAACTTTCTCTCACCTTATCATTTCTTATTCTATCTCTTCTGGTTTTCCCCACCATAACTCCCAGCACCTTCATCTCCGCTGCTTGTATCCTCCTCTCCTCTCTCTCCCTGAAGTGCTCCAAGTCTCCGCTCTTTTTAACTGATATGTTCATTTGTTGATCTCTTATGATGGGGTACAAGGCTCCCACCGCCTTTCCTTACTGCCGAATCCTACTAATCTCTCTAGCGTTTCCTCCCTCTCTAGTAAGCACTCCTCCTAGATACTTGTACCAGTCCACATTTTCAATCTCCTCCCCTTCTACCACCACGTTTAATCTCTCCTTTTCCTCTTTACTTAGGATCATAATTTTTGTCTTTCCCACATTCATTCTCAATCCCGCTTCTCTCAGTTTTCCCGCGAAACAAACCACCACCTTTCTCAGCGTTTGTCCATCCTCGCTCCAACACGCCAGATCATCGGCGTAAGCCATTATATCTCCATCAAGGTCATGTACCTCTTCTTTAACCCCCTTAATTATTGTGTCCAAATAAGCTATTAATAGTAGTGGAAGCAACACACTTCCCAGCTTAATTCCTGTTGTTGCATCGAACTACTCCTCGTTTTCATAATCCGTTCTAACATTACACTTACAGGTCTTATACGTGCTTCCAAGATCTCTAATTATTTTCTCAATAATAATAATAATATATAATATATATATATATATATATATATATATATATATATATATATATATATATATATATATATATATATATATATATATATATATATATATATATATATATATATATATATATATATATATATATATATATATTATATATATATATATATATATATATATATAACTAATGTATTTATATTAGTGATGTCAAGAATGTGAAACATCTAACAACTGCGGATTTAGATCTTACGGATGTTCCTTATAGGATAGGCAGAGGCGGATGTTTAAAATTTTTGAGGATGCGGATGCTGATGCGGATATGCGTAACATTATTGGTATGTGGATAGAAAGGAAAGAAGATATAGACAATAAATATCCTTTTTTTAGAGAGAACTTTTTTTTTATAGCATTTATGATAAATTAACCAAAAATTGTTATAATTATTAATTAATTTATTTTGTTAACCCATGTCATTAATCTGTTTAGAAATCAAACTTTTAAACCCTTATGATTAAAAAATGTTAAAAGTACCTTATGGCATAATTTGAGTACCTTCTTTTTTGAGTTGAAGATCTTGCATAAAAGGCAGAAACCAAAAATCATGACACTAAATACCACGATGATTGTTGAAATCATAAACATGCTTGATCGACCGAAATATCTTCGTGTTAGAACTCCGTTATCATAATCATCATT
>SEYY01007545.1:20000-23931 GCA_009176605.1 Armadillidium nasatum
TCCTTTGCAAATTCATTATGGTAAGGTAGTCCCTATCGATGTGGAGGAGGATATCAGTGTTATCAAGGAAGATATTCGGGTTCTTGGTAATAGTAGTGCTGTTGTTTTGGATGTTCTTCGAGTGACGTCTCACAAAGAAAATGATGATGGATCTGCTACAAAGGTTCCTTCCCCCTTGGTCAAAGTAAAATTCTATGGTGCCCTTCCTCGCCGTGTTGCGATTGGTCACTCTGTTTATCAAGTGTCGCCTTGGTTCCGACCGTCAAACGGTGTTTCAACTGCTGGCGGTTTGGTCATGGCCAACTCTCCTGTAAAGCCAAGGAACGGTGTGCCAGGTGTAGTAAATATATAAATTGTCTTAATGATCCTTTTTGTTACTTCTGTGGTGGGTGCCATGTTATCCGGTATAGACAGTGCTCAGTTTTTCAGAGAGCTTTGCAGATATCCAAAGAGCATTCAGGGGAGATAGAGGGGGCAAGGGCTCCTCTCACTTTGGAACTTAGAAAATTGAACCCCAGGGGAGACCAGACTCCTCACCCTCCACGGCTTGTGCCCACCCAGCCTCTTCCAGGCAGAGTAAACCGTGACCCTCCCAAGCCAGGTTCCTCTAAACAGACTTTTGCAGATGTTCTTGAGTTCTTGTGGACTTAAATGATGAAGACTTGGAGATCTCTGATGGTGAGGATATGTTGAGTGTCACGAGTAATTTGTCCAACGGTCTTCCTAATTACTTTTCTCAGGGTAACCCTAAGGGTCGTCCTACTTCCAAGTATTTCCGTGATAGTGCTCTTAGGAATGGATTGGAGGGTACTTCCAAACAGTCTTTCACAGCCCAGAATGAACCATTTCAGAGGTCGAAACATCACTGTCCCCCGCATAAGGATAATGACTTTAGTTCTTTGGAGTTTGGCGTTTCCTGTCTAAACCAAATTATTCGTATTGGACAAAAAAATTTTTGAATCCTATTCTTTACATAAGTCTTTCAGTGCAGCTTTGTTTACTGTATGTGGTGATATCTTTGCATTGGTCACCTCATTTCAGGATAATTATGATCCATAGTCCTATTCTTTTCTGGTATGTTCGTTTTGTTTTGTTTTATGCCATTTGAATGCCTGTGGCTACTTTCTGGTATGTTACTTTTTGTTTTGTTTTATGCCATTTGTGTGCCTGTGGCTACTTTGTTTTCTCTTTTGTCCCTTTTCTGGTCTATTTTCTTGTATTCGTCATCTCCTCCTTGAGGAGTCCTCTGATTTCCGTCTGTGAGACCGGTTTCAAATAGTCTTATTCCTTCATGTCTGCATAGTGGAAGCCAATAGAAGATTGAAGCTATGGTCAATAGACCTTGATGTCTGACGACCATTAAAAATCTCCAAGTATCCAAGTAAGTAAGCTGGTCGTTCTTTTTGTTCTACCGGATACGTGAGACCTGTTGTTGACTAACCGTCCTACCTTATTAAGTTATTCCGTAGAATCTTAAAAGAATTACGTGAAGAACGGACAATTCTTGGTACCAGTATGCCAATAAACAACGTAGAGTAACACTACAACCGTACCAAGGCTCCAACAGTTGCTAGGATAGTTTGCAAACATCTTCAGCAGAAGTACAATGCCCAACTAAACAATTACCATCTCTCTGCACTCGACTGCAGTTCCACGCCGGCCTGTTTGCTACAGATTGGGTCCTGGTATATATATATATATATATATATATATATATATATATATATATATATATATATATATATATATATATATATATATATATATATTTTTTTTTTTTTTTTTTTTTTTTTTTTTTTTTTTTTTTTTTTTTATTTTTATTTTTTTTTTTTTGGGCGAATTTTAATTTTAGTTTTTACTTTCTCAGTGCTTTCTTTAATGGATTACCCATTATAATTATTTTTTTTACATTCCCCTAATAAAAATATATTTATATACCTTTTATAATGTATGTATATATATATATATATATTTATATATTGATATTAATTATATAAATCTATATATATATATATATATATATATAATATATATATATATATATATATATATATAAATATATTTGCATGCGGGTATATTATAGGATTGTTGGAAGGCTTATGATTGCTCGATAATAGGCTTCATTGTCGGAGTAAAATATCAAGTTTTCTTTTTTTTTTTTCTTATGTATTTATTTGATTCCCATTAAAGTAAAATTGTGTAGAATGCATTTAAACGTATTTTATCTATTTTCAATAGTGAAAAATAGAGAGGTTCGTGCAGATTGAATTACCGTAATTTAATCATTTTGAAATTTTTTGCTTTTTTTTTTTTTTTATATATTTTTTTTACAAAATCTTTTCTCCTTTGTCAATTAACTGAAGAAAAAAAATCATATTTCCAATCAATTCATTTATGTAGTTAGGCTGAGTAGAAAATTTTTTTGGTCTGCTTCTCTAAAAAATTACCTAATCTCCTCAACTTGCCATATGGCAGAAAGTCAGCACTTTAATTTAATAATTTTGTATTGTTTAAGCATGAAATTGTAAGATACTTTTTTACCAAAATTTAAGTTATACAAATTTTTTTTAAAAAATTTTATATTCAATATTCTTCAAAATCATTAAATGATATTGTTTAAGCTTAATAAATTAAAACTTTTTTGCGAAAGATTTATTTAAAGATTTTAATATTAAAGAAATGACTTTAATTTTTTTACGGCCTTTAGATTTCTGAATTTTTTATTTTTTTATTAAAGTTAAAAGATTTTGTTCAGAGTCAAAGATAGATCAAAATACCAAAGTAAAATGAGATCAGTGAATACTTCACTTTACATAAGGAAATGTTAATGATTAAAAATGAGTTGAGTCTCAAGCTCAAAGATTTGTTTCTGAAATTAGGAGTTGAAAAATATTTTTTTAAATAAAAAAATGTGAAGAGATCATGTAATAAATGTAATAATCATCATATAAGTTTGCTTTTCTTATTTCAATAATTTCATATAATTACCAAGACCCCAAGTAATATAACTATAAAATTGAATGACTGACAGGCCAAGAAAAGTAGCTCTTATAATCCTTCAAATATCAATATCTAACTTGAAATTGGTTAAATTTACCTTGAAATTTGAACATATTTAAAAAAAAAACTTTGATATCACCAAGTTTTTTACAACTATTTGTAATCATCAAAATGCCAAGTAGTATAGTGAAAATACAGCTTTAAATGAAAGGCCTCAATATTTAGTTCTCATAGTTCACTGAATATTATTATTTATGAAATGCAAGAAATATAAAATTGAAATATTCAACTCCTATTATTAAAAAACTTGGACTTCAGCAAATAAAAAAATATAATGACCTAAAGACATGTATTAAAAAGCAACTTTTAATTTCCTGGATATTGAATTTAAAAATTTAAAATTCAGTAATTTACCTATAAATGGGAATACCTTCAGTGTTAATCAAAATCATATACAATTCTCAAGAACTGATGTAAGGCTACCATAATTTAACTGCTGGCATCAGTATTTTGCTTTCAAAATCTCTTCATGGAATAAATTTACCTCTACATTTCAACACTGAAATTTTATATAAATTTCATGTTTAAATCTGATTAAATCGTTTTATTCCAAGATTAAAATTTGTTCTAAAATTATGATCTAATTCCACACTTTAGGAGAAACCAATGCTAAGAAAGCCAAATATCGAAGTAGTCCAAAAATCAGAATGATTCATAAATGATTCCAGTCTTAGAAATGATTCAGAAATCTAAAATGCTATTTCTATTAAGTTTATTGAAAGAAAAATACTTTTATTTCCATTAATTAAAATATTGAGAATTCCTTTACAGAACTATATTGAATACTACTTACATCAAGTGTTTTAGTCAGTAAATTATTGATCTTCTCTACTGAAAAGGCCAGACATCTAACCTTATCCCTATCCTGTTA
>SEYY01007546.1:7500-17500 GCA_009176605.1 Armadillidium nasatum
ATAGACAAAGATACGGAAAGAACAGAAATACCAGCAGACGGGTACAGAAATTTAAACAAGAAACAAAAAGACAAACAGGTACAGAGAGAAACGGAAAAAGACAGAAAAGACAGTCACCGACAGACAGAGATACGGAAAGAACAGAAATACAGACATACAGACAGAGACAAAAAGACAGACATGTGTAGATAGATGCAGACAAAGTCAGAAAGACAGTCACTGAAAGACAGACAGACAGAGATACGGAAAGAATAGAAATACAGACAGACAAAAGACAGACATGTGTAGAAAGATACAGGCAAAGACAGAAAAGCAGTCACTGACAGACAGACAGAGATATGGAAAAAACAGAAATACAGACAGACAAAGAGACAGACATGTGTAGACAGATACAAAGACAGAAAAGCAGTTACTGACAGACAGACAGAGATACGGAAAGAATAGAAATACAGACAGACATGTGTAGAAAGATACAGGCAAAGTCAGAAAAGCAGTCACTGACAGACAGACAGAGATACGGAAAGAGCAGAAATACAGACAGACATGTGTAGATAGATACAGACAAAGATAGAAAAGTAGTCATTGACAGAAAGAGATACGGAAAGAAGATAAATACAGACAGAAAGAGATACGGAAAGAAGATAAATACAGACAGAAAGAGATACGGAAAGAAGAGAAATACAGACAGATGAACAGATGCTTTGTTTTTATCAATTCCTCTTTTTTTCAAAAAAAAAAAAAAAAAAAAAAAAAAAAAAAAAAAAAAAAAAAAAAATTAAGTCTCAACTTTAAAGGAAATATGAGAGAATGATTTTACCTTCTCTTTTGAAACTTTAAAGAAGATATTCTTTCTTAAGCGAGATAAAAGCTCACTCACAATACAATATGATTATGATGATGATGATGATTATGATTGATGATGATTATGATATAAGATGATGATGATTATTATTATTATTATTATTATTATTATATATTATTATTATTATTATTATTTATATTATTATTATTATTATTATTATTATTATTAGTTGAAATTTCGCTTAGAATTTTCAGAAGATTTTTTTTTCTTTATTACGTTCTTCTATTTGCTGACCGGTTTCGTCTGCCAACTTGGGATATCATCAGAGCTTGGGTTTTAGAAGATGAATGATTAATTTTAAGGTGTTAGGCCAAAAGTTAATTAATATTGTAAATTTTGAAAAAAATATTAATAAAGTTAGGTATTGGGTTTTTGAGCTTCATATGAAGAGTTTCGAATTTAGAATGAAAGGGGTAAACGCCGGTATGTCCCATCTGTCAATCAATCAGTCACGTAACCAATAAATGTCAACGTACATTCTGACTCAGGTAAGTAAATTGACACACGATGGTTACTAACTGAAAGAGCATCAGCCGTCTTCTTAAACCACTTATTTCCCCCCACTAACCCAAAATAACAAAGTTTGTATTACTATTATTGTTCGAACTTTTAGAATTATTACGAATCATATAATTATAAATAGTTATTATTATTATTATTATTATTATTATTATTATTATTATTATTATTATTATTATTATTATTATTATTATTATTATTATTATTATTATTTTATTATTATTTTGTAATAAAGAAATCTTAATGGTTGGAAGAAGTTGGTTACCGTTATAATGATTCTAGAAGGTCTTCAGCTTTATTTTAATATTAGTTGAAATTGCTTACAATTTTCAGGTTATTATTATTATTATTATTATTATTATTATTATTATTATTATTATTATTATTATTATTATTATTATTATTATTTCATTATTATTATTATTATTATTATTATTATTATTATTATTATTATTATTATTATTATTATTATTATTATTATTATTATTATTATTATTATTATTATTTTATTATTATTATTATTATTATTATTTTATTATTATTATTTATTATTATTATTATTATGTATTATTATTTTAATATATTTATTTTATTATTATTATAACTGTATAATTATTTGTTATTATTAAAATAATAATAATTATTATTATATAAATAACTTATTATTATTATTATTATCCACACCTACTATGTAATTCACCGAATATAGGGTTGTGCAAGTGTATTGCTGCTACAACCTTTAATAATACCACATAAAAAAATAATTCGTATATTATATAGATCACGCAATTACTATGGACATACAAGCCCACTTTTAAAAAATTATCCATACTCAAACTACAAGATATGCTCACTCTTACAATGACTACCCAAATTTTCAAAGTCATAAACGGAATGTCAAATGAATTAACTAACAAATTTAATAATGCATAACCAAAATGTAAGAAGAACGAATTTGCTCAGCACAAACTCACATACATTAAGCAGAACAAAGTAGACTGTAAACAAATCACGCAGAGCTATATCGTACAATGGCATTGAAAAATGGAATGATCTTCCAAAACACATACGAGTATTAGCAACACTTCCCATATTTCGTAAACGTGTCAAAAATAACTTGCTATCAAAATACTAAAGGAAGTATCCCGACCAAACCACTTATTTCCACACTAACTCAAAATCACAAATTTTGTTATTACTATTATTGTTACGAACTTTTAGTATTATTACGATTAATATTATTGTTAATATTGTCATTATTATTTTCATTGATATTGAATTTATTATTATTATTATTATTATTATTTATTATTATTATTATTATTATTATTTATTATTATTATTATTATTTATTATTATTATTATTATTATTATTATTATTATTATTATTATTATTATTGTAATAATTATTAATTTACGGTTTTTCAGCATTATTATTGCTATTATTTTTTATTTTTTATCCTTATTATTATAATTATTTTTTAAAGAAAAAGGTTTGGTTAAGATTATAACTATAATGTATAATACATTATAAAATTTACAATATTCAAATTTTGTTTGCTATCGGAAAATTACATTATGTATGTTATTATGTATAATTTTAATGGGCTCAAAGGACGAATTCGTCTCCCCAGAAGCCCATTTCAGTTTAGTAATCAATAACATGTAAAATACACGATATTTGTTTATGTGAATTTGTAGCTGAAAAAATAAAATTAAAGATTAAAGATAATATAAATTATTTATTATTTTTATTATTATTTTATTATTTATTATTATTATTATTATTATTATTATTATTATTTATTATTATTATTATTATTATTATTATTATTTTTACTATTAAAATTATTATTATTATTATTATTATTATTATTATTATTATTATTATTATTATTATTATTATTATTATTATTATTATTATTATTATTATTATTTTTATTATTATTATTATTATTAATTATAATTAAATTTTGCATTATTATTAATTATATTATTTTATAATTATTATTAATTTATTTATTATATTATTTATTATTTTTATTATTAATTATTATTATTATTATTATTATTATTATTATTATTATTATTATTATTATTATTATTATTATTATTATATTAATAATAATAATAATAATAATAATAATAATAATAATAATAATAATAATAATAATAATAATAATAATAATAATAATAATAATAATAATAATAATAATAATAATAGTAATAATAATTCAAAATTTTAAATTATCATTTCAATAGCGTTCATCGATCTTTAAAAAAAATCAAAGTAAAAAATTATTAAAAAAAAAAGGGGGAAAAAAAATTAAAAAAAGGCAAAGTGAATAAAAAATAACAATAGTGACTCCTCCCCTTACGGACTCCCCCCCAACTGACTCTTCTTAACCGATTCCCCTCACTTCATTCTCTCCATCTATTGTCTTCCCCTCTATGAGACCTCAGGAGCTGATGGAGGTTCCTGATTAAGGGAGGGAGGGGAAAAACCAGTGTGGAAACCTTTTAAGGTTTAAGGTTCTGACGGAGGTTCTGAATGAGGGGAACAGAATGTAAGGGGAGAAGACCTCAGAAGTACGAGAGGCTGGAATGTTTTAACAGAAGTTTTGAAAATTGCTCATCGATGCGATCTTGTGTGAAACAAAAATAATGAATGGGAAGAAATTTTATTAATAACAATAACTAGTTTTTTTTAATTTTAATTTTATTTTATTTTTTTATTTTTATTTTTTTTATTTTTTTTTTTTTTTTTTATTTTATTTTTTTTTTTCCTTGGACTTCGTTAAAATTATAAAAAGATATATTCAGTTCAGCCTCGTCAGTTCTTTTGATTCATTTCGTTGGAATACATAAAAACATTCACACAATCATATACATACATACATACATACGTGAGCATCAATAGTCACTAACGTACACACTTATTTTCACACACACACACACACAGAGACACAGACATACACAATAATTTTAAAAATGGCAAAAACGATTTCGGTTTTAAACTCTAAGTACTTGAAAAAAAATAATAGTCTGCTACTACTACTACTACTACTACTGCTATTTTTAGTTATATTATTTCTGTTTTTGTCAATGTTGCTTGTGACTGTTGTTTTTTTCTCCTATACTGTTGCAACATTAACCATTATTATTATTATTATTATTTTTATTATTATTATTATTATTATTATTATTATTATTTTATTAATTATTATTAATATTATTTATTTTAGTATTTATTATTATTAGTATTTATTTTCTCACTCTCACTTATTCATTATTATTATTATTATTATTATTATTATTATTATTATTATTATTATTATTATTATTATTATTATTATTATTACTAACAACTTCAACAATCTCTAAGTATATTAATAAAGGTATTCTGATCTCGAAAAGTTCAAGAATCACTAAGTAATACATGCATACAAACACACACACACAAACACTTTAAGAATGCATTTTAATCTCTTAAAAAAGTCAAGGGTTTTATTATTTCATAAAAAGTACTCTGATCTCAAAATCTCTTTGTACTTTAAGAACGAATTTTAATTTCTAAAAAATTTCATAAGTTCATAGTATTTCAAGGCCTTCTAATCTCTATTAAATTTAAACACCTTTTACTATTTCAAGATGATATTTTAATCTCTAAAATTTCAAGAACGACTAATATTTATAAAGTCAAAATAATCTCAAATTTCAAGAATTACAAAAAAAAAAATCCTAAACATTTCAAGAAGAATTTTTAATCCCTAAAATTTCAAGAACGATATATTTATATATTCCTTCAGCTCTTTTAGTTTCTTTCTTTCTCTCTCTCTCTCTAATTTATTTATTTATTTATTTATTTTTTTTTTTTTGGTAAAATAAAATAAATGCCTTAAACCAGAAGTGACAACTTTGACCACTTTTCATAAATTTGTGATATATATATATATATATATATATATATATATATATATATATATATATATATATATATATATATATATATATATATATATATATATATATATATATATATATATATATATATATATATATATATATATATATATATATATATATCGCTCAAAATTAGTGGCTCTTCTACTTAACAGCTAACCGAAATAAAGTTTCAGTCCTATTTTAAGTGGTAGAACTGGTAGTCTGATTGGTCATCTGTTGTTCTATTATATTGGAAGTTAAAATAACTGGTCATTCTATGAAACAGATGGTTTAAATAAATATCCATTTCATCTTCTGGCCCAAATAGCCGACTTTTTGTATTTTTAAACTGTGGACAGCATAATATTCACTCCTACTTAAATGGTAACCCAAATATAAAATTTTCCTATTTAATTAACTAAGTAGCTCAGTTTCCAATTATCCTCTGTCCCAAATACCCTTCTTTTGTCTTTTTAACTGGTGGACTATATATATATATTCAGTCCTATTTAAATGGTAACCCAAATGTGCAAATGAACTAGTTAATTAACTGGTAGCCCAAATATGAAGCTGCCTATTTAATTGGTAGCCCAGATATAATAATGTCTTATTTAACTGGTGACCCAGATATATAATAATGTCCTATTTAACTGGTGGCCCAGATATAATAATGTCCTATTTAATTGGTGACCCAGATATAATAATATCCTATTTAATTGGTGACTCTGATATAATAATATCCTATTTAATTGGTGGCCCATTGGTGGCCCAGATATAATAACGTCATATTTAATTGGTGACCCAGATATAATAATATTCTATTTAATTGGTGACCCAGATATAATAATGTCCTATTTAATTGGTGGCCCAAATAGCCGAGTGTTCATGAATAATTCTTTACATTCAATGTGTATGTGTAAATATGATAATAATAAATAAATATGTTTTTCTTCAGAATATTTTGGTTTTGTTCAAGTGTTCGTATTTTTTATTTTTATAACTTGTTTATATTTGTTCGTATGTTCCTGACTGTGTGAGTGTTCGGATTTATTGGCTTGTTCTTGTTTGAAAAACTGTTCGTGTTTGCTTGCTTGTAGGAACTTTACATTTGTTCTCGTATTCTTGGTTGTGTTTGTTCGCCTGATCTTGTTTGTATAACTGCTCGGATTTATTGGCATGTTCTTGTTTGCATGATGTACGTAAATACTTGCGTGTTCTCGTTTATATAAATATTGGTTTTTGTTCGAGGCTGTTCTTATTTGTTCTTGCGAGTATTTGTTCTTTATCATGTTCTTATTTGTCCTTGACCATATTTGTTCTTTCTTACTTATCATTGTCCTTGATCATGTTTGTTTTTATCTTGTTTTTAATTATTTGTTCTTGATCATGTTTGTTCTTTATCGTGTTCTTGTTTGTTCTTGATCATGTTTCCTTTTTATCGTGCTCTTGTTTGTTAGTAATTAATCATATTTGTTCTTTGGTGTGTTCTTGTTTTTGTCTTAGATTATGTTTGTTCTTTATCATATACTTGTATATTTGTCCTTGATCTAATTTGTTCTTTGTCGTGTTCTTGTTTGTTAATCTTTAATCATATTTGTTCTTTATCGTGTCCTTGTTTTTGTCCTAGATCATATTTGTTCTCTATCAAGTTTTTATTATTAGTTAGTCCTTAATCATATTTGTTCTTTATCCTGTTTGTATATTTTTCCTTTATCATATTTGTTCTTTATCATGCTCTTGTTTGTTTGCCTTTAATCAAGTTTATTCTTTATCGTCTTCATGTTTCTCCTTAATTATATTTGTCCTTTATCGTATTCCTGATTGTTTCTTCTTGATTAAGTTTGTTCTTTATCGTGCTCTTGTTTATTTGTCCTTGATCGTGATTGTTCTTTATCGTGCTCTTGTTTATTTGTCCTTGATCGTGATTGTTCTTTATCGTGCTCTTGTTTGTTTGGCCTTGATTGTTTAAACTTAATCGTGTTCTTCTTTGTTTGGCCTTGATTAAATTTATTTTTGCACTGTTTGCAATTTCTCTTGTTTCAAAATCAATTTCTATTCCCTTCGTTACTTTTTTCTTCACTATTTTCTCAAGCCTTTCCTCCACTTCTTTTATTATTTTTTTTTTGAAATTCCCCCCATTCTCTCCTCCTTACTTTTTAGTATTCTCCCCACAAAATTCCCCCCCTACACCATCCCTCCTTCCTTCAGCTCCTTGCCTTTTTCATTCTCTCTTTTTTTTTTTTTTTGAAATTTATTTTGTAAGGTCGCCGGATTTTCGTTGCTATTGCCTGAGTAAATTAAATTGTCAAAGATGCTTACCTCTTTGCTACGTAATACCAACTTTCTTTTTATTCTCCTTCTTTCGCTATATATATATATATATATATATATATATATATATATATATATATATATATATATATATATATATATATATATATATATATATATATATATATATATATATATATATATATATAAAATATAATAATTAAATTACGACTGCATAATAGAAACATACTTCATCTACATCTCCATAAAACTCATAAAACAAAAAAATGGCACTGCAATGAATTAGTGCCTAAATTAATTCGATGCCATTGTATCTATAGAGCGTAACAATTATCGAAATTGAAGGGAGCTTCTCTTTATAAGATATTGCATTTCCTATCTTTCCCTCAACGTCCCATTATAATTCTCTTAATGGGTGACACTTCCATCCCTCCCCCCCCCCCTATTTATTGTATATGAATGTACAATCTTAACCCCCCCCCTCCTCTCCTTCAGTCTCTTAGTTTCACCCTCTCCCTCTCCCCTGATTGATTTCGTATTATTAATCCCTTACGTATTAAAATTATGTATCTATATCTTAAAGCTGATATATATATATATATATATATATATATATATATATATATATATATATATATATATATATATATATATATATATATATATATATATATATATATATATATATATATATATATATTCGCGTTTCACCTTCTCAGAGGTTCTCTAGTGTACCATCATCTCATATTGGAGTGCCTATGCTCCCACTTCCTCTCCACCCCATTTCTTCAGATGTTTCCACCAATTTACAAGAGCTTTCTCATACATAACCTTTATAAACAAAACAAAAAATGGCGAATCAAAAAGCTGCCTCGGAAATGCTTGGAAGGGTGGCACCCGAAGAATGCCTCTCATCCACCCCCTCACCCCATAATTACTTGGAAGTTGGCGCCCATCGATGATGGGGATGATGACGCCAAGAACTCGATTCCGGCTTCCATCGATGCACAGTCTTCATTTTTTTATTAATTTCTGCAACATTCGCGGTCTTTGTTCTATTTCCCTTTTGTTGAACACCACCTCTCTTTTTTTTTTAAATCTCATCTTTTGTAACTAACCGAAACTAAAGTGGTTGAGGTCAGCTGACAGCAAACGTGATTCTGTTAAATCCTACTGTCTCTATCCTCAATTTTCTCCAAAGGTGGATGTTGCGCATATGTGTGCAACGATGTTGTTTGTTCTTGTTTCTCTAATTTGGAATCTTCTGAATTCTCTACTTTATGACTTACTCTTTCTTGCAACTCTACAACTAAATTCATTTGTTCTGTCTACTTATCTCCTAACTCTACAGACTATCCAAAATTCTTCGGCTATCTTAACTACAAAATAGAACACTTTTTATCTTCTATGTTCTCCGAAATCCTCATTTTAGGTGATTTCAATGTTCATCACAGCCAATGGCTTTCATCTAGTTCACATGATCCAGCCGGTGAACTCGCCTACGACTTTTCTATCCAGAACAGCCTTGAGCAGTTGGTGCATCTCCCTACCCGTATCCCTGACCGCCTTGGTGATGAGTAGAACATACTTTATCTTTTCCAAATTTCTTATCCTTCTCCTTACATTGTTAAACTCTTTCCTCCTCTGGGTTCATCCGATCAACTTTTATCTCCGTTTCTTGTTCTGTCTCTTAAAGTTTTCCTCAAGTTGTGATTTGACACTTCTCTGATTTTCCATGGAATGATTACTGCTTCCGTGGGAGGGGTCTCTCGGAATGTGCTGAGCGCATAAAAGAGGTGATTCTCTCTGGAATGGAAGCGTACATTTCATATTCTTTAACTTCAAATCAACCTAACAAACCTTGGTTTAATTCAATTTGTTCTTTAGCTATCCGCAGCAGGGTTGATGCCTTCAGGGATTACAGTCGTCTTCAGATTTCAGAAACTCATTCAACTTATATTTCGTCCTGGAATCGTGCAAAATCTATTCTTAGAGACACAAAAAACTTTTTTCTCCATCGTAAATGCAATAATCTTTCTGGTTGCTTTCCTCTCGCATTTAACGGCATTTAGCAAAAAATATAAACTCTAACTTTGCTCATTCCACTTTCCCTCCTCTTGTATCTTCTGACTCTTTCCTTAGACGATTCCGACGATTCCGGGTTTTTTCCTCCTCCTTTAATTCATATTTGTCTAATATTGTAAAATCTTCTAAAGATTTAATTTCTGCTTTCTCTCTTAGCTTATCACTAAGAAGGCGTATGGTTCTGATGGTATTCTTCCTGCGGTTCTCAAAACTTGTGATTCTGAGCTTGCACTCTACCTTGGTAAACTATTTCGTCTCTGTCTCTCTACTTCGACCTTCCATTCTTGCTGGAAACGT
>SEYY01007546.1:22500-24726 GCA_009176605.1 Armadillidium nasatum
GGTAAAATGATTTAAAATAAAAGTGATTAAAACAAGCAAAAAGGCTTGTATTAAAGGAAGATTGATTTGAGTAGAAGATGATGGGGGGGTCACAGATGAAGATGAATTGCTGATGAAGGAAGATGAAGAGGAAGAGGAGGCTGAGGAGGAAGAGGAAGAAGAAGATATTTGGGATGAAGTATTGGTTCCAGATGATGTTGAACCTCCTGAAGAAGCTGTTGTATTTTTATGGTGAATTGCTGCTGGTTCCTTCATCTAATTATTATAATTATTATTATTATTATTATTATATTATTATTATTATTATTATTATTAATTATTATATTATTATATTATTAATTATATTATTATATTTATTATCATATTATATTATATTATTATTATTATTATTATATTATTATTATTATTTTTTATTATTATTATTATTATTATTATTATTATTAGATAATTTAATTTTTATGTTACTTTATTTTATAGGTCTTTATATATATATTATAATATTATATAATATATATATATATATATATATATATATATATATATATATATATATATATATATATATTATATATAATATTAATTTTATACTTTTCCTTTTCATTCTGATTTTGTTTTGTTTTTTGCAGTTATAATTTAATCACAGCATCTTTTGATGTAAGATTATTTGCAAAAAAAACTAAATAAACTGTAAATGGTTTTCGGAAGGAATATTGAAAATGAATTATTAAGAAAAATACGATCCTCGATAAAAATAGAGCTTAAGTGATCATATTTTCCAATCAAAGTGTCTAAAATGAAAGCTTTCAGGGTCTGTGCTTAAAAGATCACAAGGTATTTGAAATGGTCAAACATTTCTATACTTTTTGAAAAGTTTTAACTATTGAAAGTTGCCAAATGCTCATAAAAGTAGAAATGTTTCAGTTTTACTACGTTTCTGATCATTTGCTAACTTTTAATAGTTAAAACTTTTTAAAAAGTTTATAAATGTTTGATCATGTAAATTTTTTTTAAGCATTTGTCGACTTCACTGTGAATATTCCTATATATTCATTTATGAAAGGAAATACCAATCAAATTATTGAAGACTTTTAAACTTGTTGTTTTATTATTAGTAAAGAGGTAAGAAATCCATGAAATTGTACCAAGAAACTTAAATAAATAATCTGAATTCATAACCATATCTTCAAAATGGAAATAATTTGGTACAGAATGTGACAGGTAAATTAATTCCTTTGACAATGGAAATAATATTTTATCAATAATTGTAAAAATAATAAAATAAAGAGTATAAACCCACTATAATTGAACTTTCAATCATTTTCAAAACTGATGATCAATGACGTTTTTAGCTAGTACTTTGAAACATTTCCTTTGCTTGGAATTTGTTTCACTTTTGGGAAGAGAAGTACAAAGTTACATTACTCTTTTATTTTAATAAGAAACTAAGTAAACAGCAAAGAGCAGATGCTGAAATGGTCTTGCAGCTGTTTACATTTGAGTTTTCTCAAAAACTTAACCATGGCAGAGAAAAATGGTAGTTTCTTTCATCGGTCTATAAATCCAGCTTCTTTATTCCGTTAGAGACAATCTAATTTAAAAATACTCTTATGTTTACAACATCTTCGAAAACTATACCACTTCAACCATCCTTTTTTTAGCACTCTTGTATTACCTTGCCTCGTGATATTTCTATGAGAATATAACGTTGCTTTTATCAGAATTGTGATCTGATGACTATTGTATATCATCTTTTCAACAATACGATTGCCTTCTCTAAATGGGAGCTTCGTCTTCTTATGTATGAAGTACTCGTCTCATATAATGACCATAAAACTCTTTGTAAAGGTGAAGCTAAGAGCTTTACACCTCATCTTCTCACACCCACAACTGACACTCCCTAATATCTTTTTGCAAGCTAAATGTTGTATCGGTTTCCTTACACTACCGTTTTTACAATTGACAATTTGCTTTTCTTAATCCATTTGTACAAAACCTCCTATGGGAAAAAGTCTTCACATGTTGATGCTCTCTTCATATATATTAATTTGACCGTAGACAAAGAGTTACCGTTAAGTTTTAGCGCAGTTCTCTGGTCTGGTCTGTAACACTGTTATTTTCGCTATATTTTCTTTAATTTATTTAATTTTAAGGATTATCAAAGACCCTGTATGGGGAAACACCCTGTATTGGAATTTGTAGTTTTGGTTCAGACGATGGTTGGAGATA
>SEYY01007548.1:10000-15000 GCA_009176605.1 Armadillidium nasatum
ATATATATATATATATATATATATATATATATATATATATATATATATATATATATTATATATATATATATATATATTATATATTTTTTTTTTTTTTTTTTTTTTTTTTTTTTTTTTTTTTCTTTTTTTTCTTTTTTTTTCTTTTTTGAGCGCTTTTGTATTTATTTTTACGTCGGCAGATATTGGTTTCCCCTCGTGTGTTCAGAGATTATCATTAAATACTAAAAATTTCTTTGAATTTTCAGGAAATATTTTTGCGAAAACCAAATTTTAAATCCTTTTTTTCGTCGAACGAACACAAAGATTAACAACACAGTTCTTGATTTCCCGCAGTCAACAAACTCTAGGAAAATCTCCAAATTCTGATACCATTATTAACATATGATAGTAATTAATGATAATAGCAATCAAAGTATGATTGTTAAACCAAGTACAATTTCCTCATATGCAGATGATGCATTTTCAAATTTGCAGATATTGGAAAAATACGAGAATTAGTTAAAGTTTGTATATTTACTATATAGGTCTACTCAATATATAAATAAATAATTTTTTATTTTAAATCTTGAATTATATATATATATATATATATATATATATATATATATATATATATATATATATATATATATATATATATATATATATATATATATATATATATATATATATATATATATATATATATATATATATATATATATATCTTCCGGTGAGCAAAGTCCGGAGTAACATATGCTGATCATGAAAGGCCGATATGTCCAGATACACGGCGTTTGAAAGTGTGCAATTCAAAGAAATTTTGAATACAGATAAAGGATATGTGTTCCAGATTTTACCAATAGAGTACATGTAAAACTAAGCAAAGCGGTTAAGTCTCGGGTCAGAGTGTTGGACAGAGAAAGGATGAGAATGTGTAGTACGTATGAGACGGGAGAGTTTATAAGAGCAATGTCCGTTGTAATGGAAATAGTATAGAGAGACGGACGCAACAATTTGACGGGCAGAAAGAGACTGGAGATAATTAGTGAGATCGGGAGAGTTCATTAAAAGCCCTAAAAGACTCCACTTTTATAAGGAGAGCTGTATGAGTGGAAACACCCCGTATGTGTGAGGTGTACTCCACACAGGGGCTAACAACGCCCCTATACAAATCAAGCAACTGGAGTGGCGTCAAAAAAAGTACGAAGGAGCTTCAGAACACAACCTCTTAGAAGCTTGTTTATAAAGTGAAGTAATGTGATCATTCCAAGAAAGATCACGAGAAAAAGGAACACCGAGAATATTAAGGACAGAAGAAGGTTTGAGTTGTGTGTTTTCGAAAATAATATTATAGGTATGTGGAAGATTGTGTCACGAAGAGAGGCTGAGTAATTGAGTTTTTGAGGCATTGAAAATGACCTTCTTTTCGAGAAAGATAAGAGGTTAATTGCTCAAAGGCCACCATTCTAGCTTTAAGTAACTTTCAAAGCGAAATGAATAATGAAAGGTGAAGTCATCAGCATAGGAGTCGATAGATGATGAAGTAATAGAGAGAGGATAATTAACGAAAAGAAGGAAAAATACTGAGGATAGAATAGAATCCTAAGGAACACCATTATTAATACTGCTATAGAACAATCGGAAAGATAATTAGAGATGAGATCACTGAGAGAATGATAGATTCCGAAAGAGGGAAGTTTGAAATAAAAGCTTAGCGCCAGACTCTATCGATGGTTTTCGACATGTTCAGCGCCACAGCAAAAGATTCACCGAAATGCCGAAAAGCGGAGGACCAAGAGTCAGAGAGAAAGGAAAGAAGATCACCAGTAGAGAGTTTCTTAGGAAAGATGTACTGGCAATCAGAGATATGATTAGAAGAATTGAGATGTTTCCAAATCTTCATGTTAAGGATAGATTCGAAAACTTTAGAAAGAATGAAAGTCAAAGAAATAGGATGATTATTAGAGGATCGAGAGGGATCCCATTTTCTTCGGCACGAGCTGAATGAGTTCACGTTTTCAACAAGAAGGGAAGGCTGAAGTAGAAAGACATAGACGAAACAGTTTACCAAAGCAGTGTGCAAGCTCAGAACCACAAGTTTTGAGAATCGCAGAAGGGATATCATCAGGACCTTATGCCTTCTTGGTATTAAGAACAGAGAAAGAAGAAATGACGTCTTTAGAAGCAATTACAATTTTAATCATAAATTTAATATATATATATATATATATATATATATATATATATATATATATATATATATATATATATATATATATATATATATATATATATATATATATATATATATATATATATATATTATATTATATAATATAAATAATTAATATAATAATAATAATAATTAATAATTAAAATAATAATAATAATAATAATAATAATAATAATAATAACAAGCACATACGCGTATCCCGTAGGGCTACGCATAAGAGCTTGTTATTATTATTATTATTTATTTTAAAGAAATTTAATAAAATTATTATTAAAATATTTGGTGAAGCAACACATCTTTCGATACAATATACTTTCGGCATTTAAATTGAAAATATATAAGTAATTTATTTTATTTAATTAAAGAAATATATATATATATATATATATATATATATATATATATATATATATATATATATATATATATATATTATATATATATATATATATATATATATTATATATATATATATATTATATATATATATATATATATATATATATTTGGTGAAGCAACTTAATATTGGTCCGGCCAAAATGCTTACAAATAGAAAATGGACGGAATAATATATTAATTAATAATAATAATAATAATAATAATAATAATAATAATAATAATAATAATAATAAAGAAAATGGATAATAAACGCTTAAAACGCGAAATTCAAAATTATTCCTCGTTCTTTACAAAATAAATATTTAATTTATAATAGTAATTCGCTTATTTGAATAGAAACGGTAGAGGTTTTATCTCTTTAGAGATAAAATAATTGATTATAAATTAATTTAATTATTAAATATTATTCTATTTGAGCTGTTTTAAATTTTTATTGATTTTGAATCAGTTTTAATAAATTGAATAATAAACATATAATTTTATTGCCGTTGGTGTATTTCCAACTGAACCAGAATCTTCCATATATAATAATTTTAAAAAAATGAGAGACAATTGAAGGCTTTAGGGTGACTATTATAAATTATTCCTTTATTAATTATTGATTATTATAATTTTGAAATAGTATATCCTCTTCAGTTCCGTTGGCTTGCACCTCCCAGGATGTAATAAGGAACGCTTTGACACAGCAGACGGGTTTAAGTCCCACTCAGAGCCTGCTTGGATTTTAGCAAAATCTGGAAATTTCTAGGAACGATAATAGTCTCTGTAAAGGAAACTAAGATTCCGTCCCCCAAATCCAAAATGGAACAGCGTACACCAATGGATCCTTGACCGTAGAGGAGTTCGATTTCAAGATATTTTTTAAATTTATCCTTCCGGAATCTTTACTGCGGGTGGCCATATATATATATATATATATATATATATATATATATATATATATATATTATATATATATTTATATATATATTATATATATTATATATATATATATATATATATATAATTATTATATATATATATATATTATATATATATATATATATATATATATATATATATATATATATATATATATATATATATATATATATATATATATATATATATATATATATATATATATATTATATATATATATATATATATATATATATATATATTACTATATACGAGATATTCTCAGATGGTTTCTAGTGTACCTTCACCTCATTCTGGAGTGTCTATGTTCCCACTACCTCTCCACCCCATTTCTTCATATGTTCCCACATATTTACAAGCGCTTACTCTTACATTACCATTATAAAACAAAACTAAACAAAATGGCGAAACTCAGAGCTGCCTCGGAGATGCTTCGAGGGATGGCATTCAAAGAATGCCCCTCATCCATCCCTCACCCCATCATCACTTGGGAGTTGGCGTCCACCGATGATGGGGATGGTTTCCTCTATGACCCGGCGTCCGAATTGCCCCGGTGCACGGTCTTCTTTTTTCATTGATTTCTGCAACATTCGAGGTCTTTTTTCTAATTTCCCTTTATCGAGCACCATATCTCTTCTTCTAAACCTCATCTCTTGTTTCTAACCGAAACTTAAGTGCTTGTGTGTGCTGACAGCAAACCTTATTCTGTTACCTCCTACTGTCTCTATCCTCAATTTTCAGCCAAAGGTGGTTGTTGCGCATATGTGAGCAACAATGTCATTTGCTCTCGAGTCTCTAATTTGGAGTCTCCTGAATTCTCTACTTTATGGCTTAAGCTCTCTTGCAGTACTACTACTAAATTTATTTGTTCTCACTATTTATCTCCTAATTCTACTGACTATAAAAAAAATTCCGTCTATTTAAACTCCAAAATAGAACACATTCTCCTTTCTCCGAAATCATCATTTTAGGTGATTTCAATCTTCATCACCGCCAATGGCTTTCATCTAGTTCTCAGGATCAAGCCGGTGAACTCGCCTACAACTTTTATATCCAGAACAACCTTGAGTAGTTAATGCAACTCCCAACCGAATCCCTGACCGTCTTGGGGATGAACTCAAAATACATGATCTTTTCTTAACCTCTAATCCTTTTCCTTATAATATTTAACTCTTTCCTCCTGGGTTCATCCGATCACCTTCTTATCTCCGTATCTTGTTCTGTCTCTTCAAGTCTTCCGCAAGAACGGCCCTCCCCTTCGGCGAGGAGACGTTTCTAGCACTTCGGTGCTGCTAACTGGTTTCAC
Source organism: Armadillidium nasatum (assembly GCA_009176605.1). NCBI lineage: Eukaryota > Metazoa > Arthropoda > Malacostraca > Isopoda > Armadillidiidae > Armadillidium > Armadillidium nasatum. The sequence continues at coordinate 14,842 of SEYY01007548.1, forward strand.
TTGCGGTTGTACTTCTCTGATTTCCCATGGAATGATTATTGTTTTCGTAGGAGAAGTCCCTCGGGGTTTGGTTAGCGTATGACCGAGGTGATTCTTTCTGGCATGGAGTCGTACATTCCATATTCTTTCCCTTCTACTAAACCTAACAAAGGAATTAGA
>SEYY01007549.1:0-44193 GCA_009176605.1 Armadillidium nasatum
TTTACGCACTTTTCAGGTACATACACTCGATAATAACCCAACGATATATCCACATAAAGTTCTATTTCGGTATCTTTATACCAAAACTTTCTTTTTGCTAGATTTAATGCAGTTGCTTCTTCACCTGTAATATATTTTTTTAGTCCATCTTCTTCCTGCACCTCCTTCAACTCTTCGTAGTTTATTTCTCTACTGAATAAATTTAAAGAATTTGCTGAACTTATTTTAAATATTTCTCCAAATACAGCCGCCTTCCTTTTGGTTTTAGCACCTTCAAGGTTATAGTGGCTCAATTTTGTTCTCTGCCTTCTTGTGGTTTCCGAAGCTTCAGTTACTACGCCAGCAAGGCAAGCGGTATTTTGGGAATTTAATTTACTATGACCCGCCTCTTCTATAATGGCCGCCTTACGCCCCTTCCCTCCTGTACTACGCGTAGGAAATTCTTCGGAGCTCTTAATTCTGATTGCATCAATTCTCTCTGCATTTTCTGCTTCCTTAGCGTTGTCAGGATTTTCTAAGTACCAGGACAGGTAATCGGCTAGCACGTTTTCGGATCCCTTTATATGCTCTAATTCTAAGTCAAACTCTGAGATAAAGGCTAAATATCGCTTTTCCCGAGTGTTCAACGCCGTGGAGTCAATTCTCCTGTTGAAGGCCTGCTTGACTGACAAGCTATCTGTCAGTATCTTCACCTTTCTTCCTATCATGAGGTGTGAGAATTTATTCATTGTCTTTTTTATTGCAAGAAGTTCTTTGCTAAATCCCGTATACGACCTCTCACATGGCTTTAAAACCGCACTATGAAATCCTAAAGGTTTTCTTTCTTCATTATCTAGAAAGATGGCACCTGCAGTAGCTACATCGCTGGCATCTGTGTATATAATTAGAGGAGTATCTTCTTCAGAGTACACTACCTCAACTGCATCTTACAACGCTGACTTCGCTCCTTCAAAAGCTAATTCTGAATCGCGATTCCACCTTATTTTTCTTGAACTGAAAGGCTTCCCCTCCAACTCACGAGTCAGTGGCTCTACTATATGAGCTAAATTCGGTATGCAGGAGCGGAAAAAGTTGAGCGCACCCAGAAATGATCGGAGTTGCTTAATGATACTAGGTTTTGCAATTCTCGTAATAACCTCTACTCTCTCAGTATTTGGTTTCATGCCTCCGCTGGAAATGTCGTAACACAGGAAAGTTGCCTGTTTTTCACCAATCATGCTTTTTGATCCATTTAAATAAATCTTGCAGTAAGAAAATCGTTCCAACACTTTTTCTAAAATTTGTTTGTGCTCTTCTTCCCCTTCGGTAGCAATTAGTATGTCATCTATATAAACAAACACCTGCGGGAGGTCAGCCAGCAATATGTGCATAAATCTTAGAAATGCACCCGCTGAGTTGCAATGCCCTTCGACAATGGTGTTGTAGCTAAAACTTCCAAAAGGAGTATTTATTGTGAAGTACTTCTTACTGTTTTCATGCAATGGAAGATTATAAAAGGCCTTTGTTAAGTCTAGCTTGGTAAAAATCTTGCATTTTGCAATTATATTGGCTACATCTCCAAGGTTCGGGAGTGCGTAACAATCTCTAATTGATATTGCATTTAATTGCCTGAGGTCTGCAACTACTCTCACCTCTGTCTCATCCTTTCTTAAAACATTAATAGGGAATCCCCAGTCGCTGTTGCTTCTGTTTATTACTCTGGCTTCAAGCAATTTTTGCAGCTCGGCTTTTGTTTTATTGTAAAGACTAGCAGAGAGCCTCCGCGCTCTAATATTTATGGGTCCTCCTTTTACCTTAATTTCATATGGAAAGTTACCTTTAAGCTCTTGCTGTACCCTTTTTGGTAGAGGACTTTCTACCGTTGCGCTTACGTCTTCCCCGCTCGTGACGTCACCTTTTTCATTCATCTCTTTACTTTCATTCACAGTCTCCAAATCTCGCCCATTCATGTTTAAATATATAATATGTTTAAAAACTAATCTTACACTCTCTCGAGGACAAGGGACATATGTAGCTTCTATGTCCTGTAGAAAATCCCTGTAACAGTTGCTGCTCAAGGGGAATGTTAGTTTAGCAATTAGAGTCGTGGGTAATATTGTGGATAGTTATTTAACTTTCTCCTTAGGGTCGTCAATGGAATACAATTTAAATATGTTGTTTATTGTATTTACCCAGTTGATAGCGTCTGTTTCGTCAAAATGTGGTAGATCGCTGGCATATAACGATCGTTGGTGGGTGGTCTCCTTTCGTGGGGGTGTATTGGGGGAGTTGGGGGATTCTCTTCTTCTGTTTCTGTGTCTTGACGTTGTAGCTTGGGGGGAAGAATTCTCCTCCCTCTCTCTAAAGGAATCGTTGTCGCTTGGCGTTGGAGAGGAAAATTCCTCTCTGTTGGTTGAGTCTGAGTTCTTGGGTAGATTTCCCTTCCCCTTTCCCCTAGTGGACCTTGCTTTTGGGGGAGTTTTTCTAATTCGTCGCATTTTGTAACTGCCTTCTCTCTGTTTTCTTGAAGTGTCTTTTTTTTTTGTTTAATCTCCACTTTCTTTTTGCTCTTCTGCGGCTGAAAAAATCACTGTTGATTTAATTTGCAGTGTTGCAATATAGCGAGACGTTGCAAAATGTCGCTCTTGTTGGGGTCACCAAATTTGCAACTGTTTGCAATTGCACGGTATATTAAGAGGTATAGGGTTAATAATAGCTTTGCTCAATTCTTACGTTTATTTCTTAAGCCTAATAGTACAGCACAGTCAATTGTTTGTGTCCTTAATTAATAATCTACCTTCACTACACAGGACTTAGGCAAGGTTAATAATCATAAATTCTACAGTTTATGAGCATTCACTACACACGTATTAAATTTAAAGCACTTCAAACCCACTTCATTCCCTTTATATCCAAGCCTTTTGCTTTCTCTTTTGGATAGCGCGGTGTTTCAACACAACTTCCTAGGCACGTCTATCATGGCCCACTAACTCTCTCTTCTGCCTTCCTCCTTTGGCCCTCACTCTTTTCGAATTGACCAATCACGTTTGGTTTTAATATCACCTGATATAAGTTTGAGGGGTCGTGTTTCATTTCAATACATATATATATATATATTATATTATATATAATATATATAATATATATATATATATATATATATATATATATATATATATATATAAATATAAATATATAATATTAATAATAATATAATAATAATAATAATAATATAACAATAACCTTAATTCCCATATACTTTAGACACTCCTTAAACATTCTTAAAAGATTCATTTTCTTTAAACAATCTAAAAAAGAATTCTTTTTCTTTAAAGCATATGTTTAACAGAAATTACTTTTTTATTCATATAACTCATGTTATTATTTTCTCAAAACATGATTTTTCATTGCCGTAGATTTTTTCAAAAAATAAACTTTAAAAATTTGATTATATATAATAAGAATAATAATAATAATTATAATAATAATAATAATAATAATAATAATAATAATAATAATAATAATAATAATAATAATAATAATAACCTTAATTCCCATGTACTTTAGACACGCCTTAAACAATCTTAAAACTTTCATTTTCTTCAAACAATCTTAAAAAGTCACATTTTCTATAAAGTTTAGCAGAAACCATTATTTTTTCATATATCTTGCATTATTATTTTCTGAAAACATGATTTTTCATTGCCATAGATTTTTTTTCAAAAAAACAAACTTCAAAATTGGAATATATATATATATATATATATATATATATATATATATATATATATATATATATATATATATATATATATATATATATATATATATATATATATATATATATATATATATATAATATTATTATATTAATATAAATAATATATAATATATATATATTATTATATATTATATATATATATATATATAATATATATATATATATATATATATATATATATATATACAAATAATAATAATAATAATAATAATAATAATAACTGTTCCTTGTGACGTCATGCTGTCTCTTTCTAACATTTTCTTACGCTTTCTAGTACGAGGCATCCATGCTAGGCCATATCGCACACTTGGTAAGATGGAAGTGCCAATGTCAGCGAAGTTTGCACTGATGGTAAGACAAGAAACGAAGTCTCATTTTTTACATCCGTATACAAACGTATGCCAATCAGGACGTTACCTACGCATAAGCCAAACACATACCTCACCTTGTGACGTCACGCTTGCTTTTTTTCTAACACTTTCTAACTTTTTTTCCTAACACCCTCTAGCATGAGACATTCTTGCAAGGCCATCTTGGTATCTTACATCGTGAACACGTGGTATCCGTCAATTTTTTAATCAAGTGGTTTTTATTTCCTTAGATTTTTTCTTCAAAAAAAATATTTTTTTTCTTCGTCAAAGGGAATCTATAGGGGTACATGCGTGCACACGCACACACACACACGTTGTGTTGTGATACGTCATGGCATAGACATTCATGAAACTATGACTACAAATTTTCTCCTTTTGACTTTGAATCCTCACACGGAATAGCCCAATGAGGCGCGCAAACGTATGCATAAACATTCATGACGTCATCATCACGTGTTATTTGAACACTTTCAAATACGAATTTAAAATATTATGAAGTCATACTTCTTCTTTATCTGCATTCTAGACCTAACTTGATATTTTTTTTTAAAAAAAATTATTTAACTTAAAATAATCTCTTGTTTTTTTACTATTTTTTCCTTTTTTGCTTTTTTGTTTCTCTCTTTTCTTTTTTATTTCTCTTTTTTTCTTTTTTATTTCTTTTTATTTCTATTTTTTCAATTTTTTCTTTTTCTTTTTCTTTTTCATTTCTCTTTTCTCTTTTTTATTCTTAAATAAATTATTTTTTATTTTATTTTGTTTTTATTTTCTATTTTTTCTCATATAAACACATTCACATGTACATCGAAGACATTACCATGTTGTCCAGCATTCTTGAAATTGCCATGGTAACAATCTCCATCCAATCTCCTATTCGTAGGACTTTAAAATTTTTCTACTTCGTCGCTTATGCACGTGGTAAAGTACGTATAAGGACTCAGTCATATCCAAATACACTTCTTCTATTTTTATTTATTTTTTCTCACATTAACACATACACATGTGCATACAAACCCACATAACTACATCACCATGCTGTCCGCATTCGTGAAATTGTCATGGAAACCAATTCCCATTCATAGGACTTTGAATTTTTTTTCTACTTCGTCGCTTATACAAGTGGTAAAGTACGTATAACGACTCAATGATGCTCACATACACCCAAAAACATTCATATTTGCTAACATACATTAAAATTGTAACCAACTAAGACCAGTTAATTTTAAAATTTTAACATTACATACACTGATATACTTGACATATCAAAGCAAAATTCATGTATATTACTTCTAACAAACATTTAAAGCTATTAACCAACCCCTCTAAATACATTTGTCACACAAAATATCTCCCTAACGCAAACTGAAAGTCTTTATTTACACTGAATTCATGCTCTCTCACTGCATTCAGACATTTCCACAACACTTTTCATAGACAGTGTGTAGGTTTTTGCTCTAAGTCCCTCAGCGTTCGTCATAAATCTAAACATTAAACTAACTTTTTTTCACATATTCATGCTCAAAGACATCTCTCTGGTACATTCATTTTCCTTACCTATATCCTTATTTAGCCTAACTTTTTGTAATTCGACATAACGAAACCCGTTTCCCTCTCTCCAACAAATAATTTATTGGAAATTACAGACATTTCTTAAATAATTCTTTCAATGTATATCTTAATTCATCACAGCACGCTAAACTTTGTTATCAATAAAAGTATGATCAAAAGACAAATAGCCATCTCTTTAACTTATTTTATTGCACCTACATTATTTTCACTGAATATCAAGGCTATATACTCCACATGGAGTTTGAAACTGAATAGTTCAAGTTAACCAATAAGAAATGTATATGATTCTGACGTCAAGTATGATCTGATTCATGTTAACCAATAAGAAATGTATATGATTCTGACGTCATGTATGAGCTGAATGAGGATTGGCATGTGTTTACCAATAAGATTTACGATGTATCTGTGGAGACGGTAGGTGATTGGATGAAAATTATTTAGTTTAAAACAATGCGGACTGTTCTAACATTAAGCTACTTTGTCACAGAAGATGGTTTTGGGAGGGAATGAATAGTAATTACACACCTGGAGTCTCTTTCCAGAGGATTAGAATATCAAGAATAAACAGTTTGGGCTCATATTTGCAGATAAGAACCTTATTTTCCTTATTTTTTTCAGTATAATACGTGGGGAATAGAGAAAGCAGGTGATTAAGGAGTACCTGGATTCCCTTTTCATGCGATTAGGATACAAGAATAATCAGTTTGGGGACCTATTTACAGATAAGAGTTTTATTTTCCTTAATATTTCATCACGATATAGGTGGTAAGATCCGTATAAAAGCAGCGAATCTCTGAGTACTCGAAATAGATTCTGCTGCTGTCTCCCACTTTCAAGGCGGATTCTACCCTAATACCTCCAGCATATAACTTAAATCTCTGTATTTATTCTAACTTTTTTATTAAATGTACGTATAAAGTTATCCCCGTATCTATCTGATAGGCTAATCATAGAAATTTTCATTTATTTTTTCACCTCGAAACTATTCAACATTTAATTTGATTCTCCAAGCATGACTTAACTTTATCAGTAAGACATGAGCAGAGTCATTCCATCATCTATCTAACGTACAAATTATACTTCTTTACATTAATATTCAACCTAAACTCGTAAACATTTAACTTATTTCTCCACATTCAACTTAAATTTTTCGCATAGATATGATCAAAGATATACTGTTTTCTCTCTAACACACAATTTTATAGAACTTGACATACATTTCATTCCCTAAACCAACCCTCCAACGTATAACTTATTCTCTGTATACTACCTGACTTTAATCACTTTGACAAGTTCGTTCACAAATCAACATCCCTCTAACATGAAATTTATACATCCTTACGTACATTTCTTTTCTATTCCTCCCAAAATATATCTTAACTCACCATGGTTCACTAATTTTTTATCAATAAAACATGATCAAAGTCATACTGACAGTTCTCCAACATGTAATTTATAGATATTGACATGCATTTCTTCCCGTCATTTACCTTAATCTTCATTTACTGTCAATCTTTTTTATCACTTCGGAATATTCAATCACATTTTATCATCTCTCTAACGTGTAATTTATAGAACCTTATATACTTTTCTTAACTAATTCTTTAAAATTATCTTAATTCACCATAGCCCACTAAACTTTTTGTCATTTTTACCTATCATCATCATCTTGTTCACCAATACGAATGTAAATATTGTGACGTCACACATCTTTCTTATTATGTTTGTATCATCTTTACCATAAATTCATGTGACGTCATTTCTTTTTTTCTTTTAACACGTTAACTGCCCCAATGTATTAAATTTTTAATTATCAGAGTGCCACTAACGAAAACTATGAAAAAAATGATCCTTATCATGTATTTTTATCTGATATTGATAAAATATTGATGCTTTTTTGATTTCGACCACCGTATGCAAATTTACCCCGCTCCAGCCGGCAAGCGAAATGGCACATGGGGGAAAGACTTCTATATGGTAGTGGTCAAATTCAACTTAGAACAATATGTATATGAATATATATGTAAATATATATATATACTCCAATTTTTTTATGTAATAATATATAAACCTCAAAATTATTTCATTTTTAATTCTTCAAAAAAAAAAAAAAAAACGGAAATTTACAAGAAAAATCGGTATTCTGATGTTTAGATCTTCATTTTATACGAAGATATGTAAATATTTAGAGTTTCTAGGTAAAATTCAAACTATTACACTATCCTAATGAGTCATAAACAAAAAATATTGAATTTTTTTCGCTACGCCCCCCCCAAAAAAAAAAAAAAAAGCAAAAATTTTTTTACCAATGTGAAAAACAACCATTCCTGAGGTGCCGCGCTTATATTGAAAGAACTCGCATCTACGTGCCGATTTATTTTATGACATTGAAATGACTGTGTACTGAGATGCGCCGGCTGTATAATGGGACCCCAGTAATTACCGGTTTCGCTAGCCGGCGCTACGCATGGCAGTCAACGTGTTAACGTATTGCTTTCAAGACATAATCTGAATTATAAACCGTGGAACTATTTTATTTTTCTTAACTAAGAAGCGTCCTTGGATCTATTTTTCTCCGATATTTAATATGCTTTTTTATATTTACTGAAAATTAACACAAAATGTTCATATGTCTATGTCGTTATAGTCACGTGGTTGATTGTATTTTTTTCAATCAGCTCCTGATGTTTCATGCTTTTGACTCACAACATTTACATACTTATTTACTTTAATTAACCCACAATAACCAAAGTTCTAAAAGGAGATCATGAGTCTATGAAGTCATAACCACTTGACCTTTGGTCAGACCCATTTACATTCTCCGTATAACAATATGTTTATCATACCTGTTCCAATTGTTTAATATATACAACGTCATTCTATAACAATACTTATTGTATTTATAATAAAAAATTCTTATTACTTAATAAATCAATACCATAATTTGGATTTTATACGAGTGACGACAACATTTACTTAATATCACTTCATAAAATTTTCATTTCATGACTATTTCTTTAATTCAATACCCATGTTCTTGGATATTTTTCCCGTTTTTTTCCATCAAACTATTATTTTTAACCTTTTTCCATATTTCTTCTCAAGAGATGACTTTTTTAAATTATTTTTTATCTTAGCATACAAAACATTTTTTAATACTATTTTCAACTATAGTTTTTATTTCTATTTCAATCTTTATATTTGTTTTAATTAAGATATAACTTTAAAAATTAATTTTCATTCCTCCTAATAATAAATTATTATTTCTCTTAAAATATGTAAAATCTTTTATAAAACAAATTTATTTATTATAAATTCTTCGTTATTTTTGCGGCTAACTCACTGATTCATGTAAAAGCGTATAAGTACTCTTCTACTCCTCATACACACACACACACGTACATCAAAACATTACAATGTCTTCCATCTTCCATCTTATTTTTCTGATCCCATGGTTTCCAACATTTACATCATTTGGTTTCACTCTTTTGTCAAAGAAGAACCACATTTATGTATATTTTCCACTCTAAGGCCTCAGGTACGTACGTAGATAACACCATTGAACAATCATACAGAGATTTTAGACATGTTATCAGGGAATAGAAGAGTAAGATCCCATCTTAAAGCAACTTTATCAATTTCTCATACGGCTCCAAAACATCATAGTTGTACCTAGGAAAGAACAGGAGGGATTCACAAGGAGATGCAGTAGAGAAACAACGAGTCCAAGGTATATGTGTACGTATGTGCAAAATCTTGAGCTGGTGCGCATACGCCAGGGGGGAAGCTCACGGACCTATGTGAGGCGATCAGGTTGAGTTGATCACGCTCGCGGCACCTCCTCACCCCTACCCCACCCACCGAGAGCGCTGATCCCCATCTGATCGAGAATGTAGAGTTAGATAAAGTTTCAAAATTGGTTCCAAACTTGAATAATAAAAATGAGTATATCATACACTGTAGAAATTTAAAACTGTATTTGAATTTTGGCTTGAAGCTAATGAAAATACATGGAATATTAGAATTTGATGAAAGTAATTGCATGATATCGTATATAGATCTAAATACGAATAAGCGAGAAGAAGCTAGAAATGAATTTGAAAAAGATTTCTATAAATTAATGAACAACTCAGTGTTTGGAAAAACGATGGAAAATATTAGAAATAGAGTAGATGTACAACTAGTTAAAAATAAAGAGCAAGCTCAGAAGTTAGTTAATAAACCAAATTTTGAATCTTTTAAAATATTTTCAGAAAATTTAATAGCCTGTCCTTTGAAGGTATACGTAGGTATGTCCATTTTAGAATTGAGTAAAACTCTAATGTACGATATTTACTATAATCATATAAATGATATATATAACGAAAATACTAAATTACTATTTACAGACACAGATTCATTTTGTTATTTTATCAAAAACGAATGATATGTATAAGGATATGAAAAAGAATATAAAATTGTTCTGATACATCTGATTATCCAAAAGATCATAAATTATATTCAGAAAAAAAACTGGAAATCTGATCCATTAGAGGAGCAGTAGCAGTAGCACAAGATAATTGTAGTGGTAAAAAAAAAAAGAATTAAAGCCATAAAACATTGAAATTAGGAGATTCAAGATCTATGAGACATGTCACTGGTGTGTTAATGTTAATAGGCACAGACTCCATCTTTAGTTGGAAAATGTGAAAAGCATGTAGCTAGAGATATTGAGGTTATTAGTAAAAGAATTCCTGTCCAACTGAGTCTCAGATAGGAGCAGATTGTTAGGATAAGAATTAGAGAGGAGATATTCCACGAATTCAATATTAGCACGAATGCCACGGACTAGAACAAAGTCAATAGAATGCCCCCGTCTACAACCACTACAAGGTCCACTCGATCTTGTCATTCAAAGAAATACACACACTCACTCACATACACTCGAACACACACACACACACGCACACACTCAAAAACACACTCTCACGCACAAGAAACACATGATCGTTCATATGCTCGTAGTAAACTAATGCTAAAACCGAAACCTGTAACAAATTAAAAAACACAGCCATCACATTATGCAACTAAAAGAGAAAAAAAATAAATGTGTAATATATATATATATATATATAATATATATATATATAATATATATAATATATATATATATATATATATATATATATATATATTATATATATTATTATATATATATATATATATATATATATTATATATATATATATATATATATATATATATATATATATATATATATATATATATTATATATATATATATTATATATATATATATATATATATATATATATATATATATATATATATATATATATATATATATATACTAACCAATGTGAAATAAATAGTGCTTTAAATTATGTTCCCTTTGAAATTACATAATTTTCTGTAAAACGTAAAACGATTTCCGTGATTTACACCGTTAACTTGTTTATTTTTTGAAAAAATTTTAAAAGTAAATTTTCTTTTTTTGATACAATATATTCGAATAAAAATAAAGATTTTTGTAAAAAGAGTAATTGTAAAAGATGTAAAAAATAAAGTTATCAGAATAAATAAATATCTTGTTAAAAATAAATAGGAAACATGATGTAAATTTAAGTTGAAAGATGTTGTTCTTCTTAATGGACTACTAGTAAAGTTTCCAGCTTTTTTTTATTATTTTTGTTTTTATTTTTATTTTAGGTATATATATCCCAAACTATTTTACACAATGACTAAGAAATTTTCTAAAACTAAAATTTGTATAACATTTTATATTCATAAACCAATAAATAAACCAATTTTTTAATATATTAGTTTAATGTCCTTTTCTAAAAGTATTTTAAGGATCAGGTTGTTGCAAAATTATGAAAAATTTAACTAACCAGCTTGATAAATGAAAAGTAGGAACGGTTCTGAGACTTATTCAATTTCTTTTCCATAATTAACCAAAAAGATAAAACTAAAGATAATTTAGGAAGGTATTGATATATTAAGAAACAGCTGCTTCCTTTTATAGTCGAGATGCCGAAGAAGACTCCCCTGGGATTGCCGCTGACGAAGAAGACGCCTCCAACCTCATGAAGACGTGGATTCTCCTACTGAAGAGGAGAAGTAGCCTCTCCCTTGGGCGAAGAAAAAGTTGTGAGCTTTCTTACTGAAGAAGAGAAATAGCAGTGCCCCAAGCCGAAGCAGAAGTTCACTAAACTTCTACAGCTAAAAAGACTGAGCAGTTGGCTACCCAATAAGAAATAACTCTCTCGACTCGTTATTTTAGTGGACTTAGCAACTCGAGGATCTCGTTGTTTCCTGTTCGCTATCTCTCTGAGATAGAGAACTGTGCGAGAGTCGGTATCCTCACACACTCCTTGTCCTCGCCTAAACGGATTGGTGTCCGCAGTGACCCATATAGGGGGGCTATGTGAGAGTCGATAGTTCTACACTTTTGTGTTCTACACCTACGACTCGGCGATCACAGTGAGCCGATCAAAAGGCACGAGCGAGTCCGAAGAGAAGTGGTGTCCACCATGCAGCTGCGACGAGAGACTCGAAGAACACACAGCCTCCGGTGACATCTCCTCTCCTCTCACGGAAGGACTCCCTGGTAGAACCAGACCCCTAAATCAGAACTTGAGACCCAGTACTATAAAGTAGTGACCCAATGAATGTGTTCAGTTCTACTGAACAACGCAAAATTACCCGTCTACCTTTTCCTCTAGCCACCGTTTTTCGGAAGAAATATGCAGCCATGCCAGGCGATCAAGAAGACCACCAAGAACCTTTAATGAAAGAGAATATTTCTACAGTAAGGATAAAACCTTCCACATTCTCTGAGACCTCCGTTTCTATATGGTTCTGTGTTATAGAAGCCCAGTTCCTCGTAGCAAAAATAAAAACTTCAAGAACCAAGTACTTCCATGCCTTATTACAACTTCAGCCCTAAGTCTTCGATAGAATTTCACAACCAGAACTGGAAGCAGAAGACTACAATCGTCTTAAAGTAGCAGTTATTAGCTCCTTTGAGAAATCAAAAGTCGAACTGTACAATGATCATTTTGTCCAAACAAGCCTAGGCCTGACAAGGTAAAATTAAACATCCTTCTAATTTCTAGACCAGCTTCTAGATTTTCCTCACCTGATCCACTGGAAAACCCATAGAGCGACCTGATACTTGCGCTATATCTAGCTCGCAACTTACTTTTGAAATCAAAATCTTCGGCAAAAAAGCACAAGTTTTTGCTGGACACCGGCACTTCCATTACTTTATGATCTCCAACTTGACAATACATCCTTAAAACATCACTCGTTTCTCAGCTAATGGTTCTCCACATGTTTTGAAGAAATTGTAGCAAACATTACAATTCCCAAGCTGAAGGAAATTCAACTGGAATTTCATCGTTGCAGAAGTTGCAATGCCCATCCTAAGTATTGACTTCCTACATCATTTCAACCTTCCCATCGATTATGGACAGAAAACACACGAGACACTCATACTACTCTTCTAGTACCTTTAAAAATATCCTCCTTTTAAGTTCCATCTCTACAAGCTCAACTTCAAACGGATAATTCCTTCACAGCATCTCTACTTCGGGAATTTCCATTGCTAACTTCCCCAATACACCTCAACAGTCTCACTGTCAAATCTGATGGACCATGCCATTACATTGAAACTGGTGATTCTCCTCCGGTCTTCGCAAGAGCCCCCCGTCTTCCGAACGATAAATTAAAAGCAGCTAAGGCAGAATTCTACATTTTTCTTAAGAGTGGAATCGTCAGACTAAGCAAATCTTCATGCACGTCAACTCTGCATCTCATGCCTAAAGAGATACCTGGAACTTGGAGACCCTGTTGAAATTTCAGACCTTTTAACAACATTACAAAGTAAGACAGATATTCAATTCCTCATATCTATAGTCTGTCTCAACGTCTTCATCACTCAACAACATTTTCAAAAATCGATATCCAGAGAGCTTTTCATCAGATTCCAAATCTCCCAGGTTACATAGAGAATACCGCAGTCATCACAACTTTTGATCTCTGCGAATTTTTATCGATACCATTTGAAATAAAGAACGATGGATCTACTTTCCAGCTAGTAATAGCTTCTATCTTCAGAGATCTTCCATTAGTCTTCACCTATTTAAATGATTGCCTTTTCATCTCTACATCAGAAAACGAACATTAGGATCACATCAAGATAAATGAGATATGGTTTTCAACCATCTTCAGGAGAACTCATTCAAGATTTTGCTAGAGAAATGTGAATTCTTCAGGAACTCCCTAACCCTCCCCTGTTACAAAGTCTCATTAACACCTCCGAATGACAGAAAGAAACATTACAAATTTCCCTCATTCTCAAAGCTCAGCTTCATTAAGATTTTTTGGAATGATCGGTTGCTATAGAAGATTCATCCCTAACTCGCCAAGATCGTTTTTTCTCTTTCGAAAAAAGCCAAATACTACCCTAAAGAATCTGTCTCCTACTAGGACACAGGAAGAAAGCACATCTTTTCAAGAAACAAAAGAAATCCTTCAAGATGCGACAGCAATTCCTTTCTTCTTGCCAAACTTGACTGACCTGCAGGTGGTAACAGAGAGCAGTCAGACGTCTATTGGAGCAGTTTTACACTAGATGATTGATGGTTAACCTGTCTCTATATATTTCTACCAAAAGAAGGTATCAGACCCACATCGAAAATATTCCGAATTCGACAGAGAACGTTTAGCAGTCTACTACTCTGTACTTCACTTCAAACATATGCTAGAAAGAAGAACGGTCACGCTTGCACAGACTACAAACAGCTTGTCTCGGCATTCTATTCTAAAAATCATGCATAAAATGATCGTCAACAACGTCACCTCTAAGTTCTCACCGAGGACATCACAGAAGTGCACTATATTAGAGGAGAAGATAATATCGTAACAGACATTTTTCCCGGATTTCCTCGGGTACGGTGTTTGCTTTCGATTTGCCTGCTATCGCTCTTCAAGAAATGCATGAAGAAATAAAACTATATCACACACTCTTCGCAGTTATCCTCTTCAGGACAACATAAATATATGGTATGAAACCTCCCCCTCTCATTCCAAATCTTTCCTTTCTGAATCCGCCAGAAGAAATGGATGAAGAAATAAACTATATCACACACTCTTCGCAGTTATCTCTTTCAGGAAAACATCAAGATATGTTGTGAAACCTCTACCTCTCTCTCAGATCTTTTCTTTCTGAATCCACCCGTTTGCAAATTTGTAATAATTTACATCAGATGTCTTAACCAGGAATTAAAGGATCATTAAGATTAAGCACGAAGAGATATTTTTGACCTCGCATGGATCGTGACATCAGACTTTTCGTCTGCGCTTGTGAACAATGTCAGCTTTCTAAAATTTATCGTCACACCAAGCCAACGGTTACCCCAGTTGAAATCCCATCTTCAAGATTTGAGACAGTTCACATTGACATCGTATGCCCATTTTCACCTTCATTAACCTGTGGCTCTTCATCTCCAGTTTTTCAATACCTACTCACTTGCATTGATCATAATACGAAATGGACAGAAGCATTCCCAAATACCAACACCACAGCCAAGTCAGTCACTTACGCCTTCATGCAATGGATATCCAGATTCGGTATTCCACTCTGCGTCATCTCTGACAGAGGTCCTCAGTTCGAGAGCTAGTTCTTCACAGAGTAATTTCACAAGGTTGGATTTCACCTCCTTTGGACAAGAGCTTATCATCCAGAAGTAAACTCCCAAATTGGGAGATTTCATCGATCTCTCAAGACCCCCTTAATGATTAGAAAAGAGAATTGGCTTCTATCCTTGCGCATCATTTTACTTAGTGTTTGGTACATCCCAAATAATTCTAGTTACTCAGACTTTGAAGCTGTCACTAGAAAAACTCCACTTTGTCCTATAGAGGTCCTTCAATCGACCCCGAATAATAAGCAGAGCCTGGACTTCATGAAGAAATTTTTAGCGCATATAAAGGAACTGGATTTTAGAGATCTTCCAAATTTTCATTCTTTCCGAAGCACCTCATATATGGCTGAGGGCCTGCAGACCTGCTCTCACGATTTCTTGAGACTGGTCGCTTTCGAAAGGGATTAGAAACTCTCTAAATTGGTCCAAAAGGGCTGCAACGAATGGATCGCTGTTTCCAGATAGAGATTCGTGATGGATGGACTACTATTGTTTCCATTGGGAGACTAAAGCCAGCCGTCATGAAGACTCCAGTAAACCTTACACCTGATTTCTTTGATGTTCCTGAAGTCTCTGATATCTCTGATGTCACTGATTTCTCTGATGTTCTGATTTCTCTGATGTTCATTTTATTCCATATGTTCTGTTCAATGATTTCCAGAATGTTACTGATGCTTCCACTTTCTCCCCTGTAAGACGAAACCCCCCCTTCCCCTGCCGAGTACGCCGTGTTGATGATGTTCACTCCGTGATGACCTAATTTCCAGTACCCAATGTGGAATATGTAGTGCTTTTAAATATGATTCCCATGAAATTTCTCAATTTTCATTAAAATGTAAAACGTTTTCTGTGATCTTGCACCGTTAACTTGTTTATTATTGTTTCCATTTTTTATTTAACTAGCTATGTTAGTAAATAAAGAATAAAAACTGTTCTGGGAGTTACTCAATCTCTTCTTAAGTAAAGAAATAAAACTAGAGATAATTTAGGAAGGTTTTGATAGACTTAAAAAATAGCTGCCTGCTCTTGTAGCCGTGCTGCCAAAGAAGACTCCTCTGGGATTGCCGCTGCCGAAGAGGACTCTGCCAACCTCATGAAGACATTGATTCTACTACTGTAGAGGAGAAGTAGCCTCTCCACTGGTCGAATCAGCAGTTTTGGATTCTCCTACTGAAGAAGAGAATCAGCAATGCCCCAGGACGAAGCAGAATTTCCCTAAGCTTCTACAGCTGAAAAGACAGTAGTTTGGCTACCCAACATGAGATAACTTCTTCGACTAGTTAATCGAGTGGACTTAAAGGCTCAACGAATTTGATGTTTCCTGCTCGCTATCTCTCTGAGGTAGACCCTCAGGCTCAAAGAGAGTGCGAGAGTCGGTATCCTCACACTCTTCCTTGTCTTAGGCTAAACGACTTGGTGACCGCAGTGAGTCATATGGAGAGGGTGTGTGAGAGTCGATACTTCGACTCTTTTGTGTTCTACCTCTATGAATCGGCAATCACAGTGAGCAGACCAAAAGGCACGAGCGAGTCCGAATAGAAGTGGTAGCCAGCACACGTCTATAAGCAGATGAACTGACTCCGACGAGAGACTCGAAGAACACTCAGCCTCCTTTGACGTATCATCTCCTCTCCTCTCACGCAAAGGTTTCCTGGTAGAATTATGCTCCCAAACCAGACACAGAGCCCCACCACTATATATATATATATATATATATATATATATATATATATATATATATATATATATATATATATATATATATATATATATATATATATATATATATATATATATATATGTGTGTGTGTGTGTGTGTGTGTGTGTGTGTTTCTTTAGGAACGCGGTTTTAAAAGGAGAATCGTCACAAACAGCTTTGTTCCTTTTTAATATTTTAATCCCTTAATTCTAGATATCAAATACGCAAATGATATAACAACATTAAAAGGATTAAATATTTGTTAGTTTTAAAAACCCCGTGACTCTCCGTACCCTTTTATTTCCTTGTGATTTACTGTTTCTTATAATTCACTATTAATAAATATATGGTAATTAAATTGATGGTTTTAAATTCATCTCGCTGCCTACAGGAAAGATCCTGTGGCAGCTGTATCGTGTTCAGAACTAACTTTGCAATTCCCGTTTAAAAGTCTCCAAAGAGGAGGAATTCTACGTCAAAATAGTAGTCTGTTCCTTATTGGCTTATTCGATGTTGTTCAACATGGCATCATTATTTAATTATAATAATTGCTATTTTTATTCAAAATCCTTAATTAATTACCTAGTAAACTAGAAGGATCAAGGGTTATAATAAAGATCCAGTTTCTATAATGAACCATTTATAAAACAATACGTCTTATGCCTATGAAAGAGAATACCGAAATCGCTACAGATTCTTATATTTGTCATAGGGGGGGGGGGGTCGAGGAGTTGTGTCAACTCCGTTATATATATATATATATATATATATATATATATATATATATATATATATATATATATATATATATATATATATATATATATATATATATATATATATATATATATATATACAGTTTATTATGGCTTACTTTGATCGGTAAATTTGCTTTGCATTGTATTGGAATATTTTGGGCATTAGCGATCTACGCCACCTATGCTGGATGTGACCCAATGGCTCTGGGAAAAATAAAGAAAAAAGATGAGATTATGCCCTATTTTGTTATGGATAAATTAAGTTTAATCCCAGGCCTTCCTGGATTATTTGTTGCAGCAATCATTGGGGCATCCTTGAGGTAGTATCTTCGCTCTAATTCATTAAACATTTTGTTGAATTTACATTAGTTAAAAATAATAATTTCACTCATTTGTTTATTTAGATTGACCGTAAAGAATTAGAGAAGGGATGCATGTTTTAAAATTTTCCTCTTTTTCTTAATTCTCTTACAAAAATAATTATTCATAAAAATACTATTATTATTATTATTATTATTATTATTATTATTATTATTATTAATATAATTATTATTATTACTAGCACCTTGTCTTCGTTTATCAACTCCTGCGTGGCTCTTGTTGTGGAAAGACGCTTGCTTAAATCTCGACATTTTCAAAAATACTTCACAGTTCTACGCGACGTTAATCAACAAAATTCTATGTATGTACTACTACTAATACAACTTCTTATAATAATAATAATAATAATAATAATAATAATAATAATAATAATAATAATAATAATAATAATAATAATAATAATAATAATAATAATAATAATAATAATAATAATAATAATAATAATAATAATAATAATAATAATAATAATAATAATAATAATAATATATAATAATAATAATAATAATAATAATAATAATAATAATAATAATAATAATAATAATAATAATCAATAATAATAATAATAATAATAATAATAATAATAATAATAATAATAATAATAATAATAATAATAATAATAATAATAATAAAATAATCGTTAATTTGGAGGGATAAATGGTAAAAAAATTCAAATATGATTTTATAATATTGATAAATACCTTCAAACATGATTTCATAAAAAGAAATGTAAAAAGATAATTACTTTTAATTAAATTGGGAGTTTGAATTAAAGTCGAGATTTTTTTTAAAAATAAATAGACAACTTTATTTAATGTCACATATTTAAACTTTCAAAATGAAGTAACAGCAGAAAAAGAAAAAAAAACACTTGATTTAAAATTTGATCACTCTAATATCAAGTCAGAAGTGGATCTGCTATTTAAATCTCATTCCAACTTTTTACTCCTGAATGTGACCCAGATTTCTTAGGATTCTTTCTCTAAATTATCTTAGCTATACTCCACAAAAACTTATTGATTATTTCCTTCTTGAAGGTAGACTTTGAAATTGTGTATTTATAAATGTCTCAAAGTGTTTTGACTCTCAAAACGTCAATATTCTCTTACTTAAAAATCAGTCTTTCTACAACGATAATTATCGTGTATCTTCTATTGTAACACAATTCAACAAATTTTGTCTCTTATAAGAATCTTCAGGGGGTCCTCCAACCGGGAAAAAGAGCATTCAATGGACTTGGAAAGAGAATGATTTGAGAAGATAAACATTAATTAATAAATATATTTAGACGGTTTCAGATGAAACGCTAAAGGAGTTTTTTTTTATGGGGGATTAAACCCCCCTATATTCCCATTTTGACTTTTTCCACTAAATCCATAATATAATATATATTATTTTTTCTTTTCTTTTCTTCTTTTTTTTAAAAAGTCTTGGATACATATGTAGGAATCAAAAGAGTACAAGTTTATGATAATAGGTGGTGGCTTAGATGGTTCAATTCTTGTTCAAAGTCATCGGAAATTTTGAAATTTTTATCTTTTTGAAATTTTTTGACTTCAATTGAATATTTTTATGTGAACCGCATGTTCAACTGGGATCAGATAAATGTATTTTTCTTCCTCTAACTGTGTCTAATTCAATAAAAAAAATTGAAGAAAAACGCTGATACCGTTTATTTTTTTATTTTTTTTAATTTTTTTAATCAAATTTTTTTTCTCTGAAAAGTGCTATTTCGAGAAAACCGCACAAATGCCCAATGTGTATTGTAATACACGCACATCATTCCATGTTTGAGTGGTCATTTCTCAAGAACCACTTGGAATTATGAAAAACTAATTACATATTTGGAATCTGCTTATTATTTTCTATAAAGATATACCAAAAGCAATTTTAAAAATTAAATTTTTTTTGGTAGTTGCCGTATATCGCCAGATTCAAGCTCATTCGACAGGTGTCACTTAAAAAGTCTTTTTCTCAAGAATTTCTTGGAATTAGATTTTTGACTGGTTATATCTCAGCAGCCATTTGCAATTATGAAAAATTAATTACATATTTGGACTGTGTGTTCTATTTTCTATAAAAATATACAAAAAATTTTTTAAAACTTTAAAAAATTTTTTTCCTTTGTTAGTGGTTTGCCATTTCCCAAGTTGTTGACAGATGTCATTTGAAAAGTATTTTTCTCAGAAACCGTTCGAAATTATGAAAAACTACATACAGATTTGGAATCAGCATAGATTTTACTATAAAATGGATGAAATAAAAGATATGGGAAATACGTACCCCTTGTACAAAAGACTTCCAAACTCTTATTGTTGTTGTTCAACAACATTCTATGATTGAGTGGTCATATCTCAGTAACCATTTGGAATTATAAAAAAACAAATTGCATATTTGGAATCAAGAGAAAATTTGCCATAAAAATACAGCAAAAAAAATTTAAAAACAAGAAAAATTAAAAAAAATTGGTGGCAATAAGTATTGCACTGTTTCAAGGTCATTCGACAGGTGTTACTTAAAAACTATTTTTCTCGGGAACCGTTTGGAATTTTAAAAACTAATTACAGATTTGGAATCGGCGTAGATTTTACTATAAAACTGATGAAAAAGAGTTTTCTAAAAATTTTCACCCCTAAAAAGGACGAACATCCGGTTGGAGGGTCCCCTTCAACTCCTCAAACAACATTTATATTTCATCCAAATACTGTAGTTTTATTTATGAAGTAATTGTCTTCATTGTGGTCGAGGTCAAGAGAATGCAGAATTATTCAGTTTCTAAGCTATTTAGAGAATTTGATAAGGGGATGGCAAGATTTTCTGAACGTCCCAACCAATATCTGAATAATCTTAAAACTTCACTAATATTCCTTTTCTAAAAATGAACGATCTCTGCTCCTGTTATTAAATCTAATTGCAATTTTTTTCTAGGGTCTTTTATTCAAGATCTAAAATATATCCTACCCTAAGTGCTTCTTCGCACACTTTCATTGGGTTATTTGACATTATATGTTGTGTATTTAGTATTCCCGAAGTACTTTCGGTGTCGGACGAAAGAGTGAGGGTCGTGGCATTGATGGAATGAGCAAATTCGTTTCGCTCCTCATCATATATTACTTTGCCATACTCGTTATCGTGCCATTCAGTGTGGAGATAACTCACACTGGGAGTTGAAAAATTGATTTCTCTTCTTATTGCTCTTAATTTTCATGCATTCTATATTTATTGTGGAAAAAAAAGGGAAAATATTAAAAAGCAAAGATCTCTCTTATAGCTGTGAAATATTTAATTTTCTCTTTTATCTCAACTATACAAATTTACCAACTTTACGAAGCAATCGCAGAGAAAAGGAAAAATCTTTCTAAGTGAAATGCTTTTTGGTAGATCCTCCAGTGTTGATATGTATTTCTGTTTTTTATTTAAAACAGGTCAATTCTTATTTTACCTTTTATTTATATTTCTATTACAACCGAATTTAGTTAAATATAGTTTGATAATTTAATAGTTTAATATAGTTTAATAATTTAGTAAGCATGTATTGTTTAGTTTTTTTGTTACTACTACTCATTTTTTCAAAATCATATAGTTGTTTTTATTGCTTTTGGTTCAATTTTCTTAATTTTTTATTGATTCCAAATAAACTTTAAAATAATCAAATATTATCATTATATTAACTTATTCATTATAGCTAGCTGTGCAGTTGTTTTGTTTAATAGCGAGTTCCCATGGCTTTGGATTGTCGATGAGAGGGCTTTTATATTTTATTTATTTACATCTGTTGTCTTTGTGTTAATTTCGAATCTATAGAGCATCACATTTCAACCTCTCGTACTAACATTCTACATTTGTCTGAGAGTCTCGCTTTTCAGTTTCTTTCTCTAGTAATCTATCAATCTAAATATCCATAACCATAATTTTTAGTACAATTTTCGACCGAAAGATTGGGTATGCTGTATAAAAACAAACACTACTCTCACATGCCTCAAAAATCTTGAATATCCAAATTTCATTGATTTATGACGAAATATTTATATTCCCATTCCCTAATATTATTTTCAATCTCACTTGTTGTCTTTCTTCTACCTCTTCTATCTCCCAGCATTTAATGATCCCCTAAAATGTTCTCTCAATCTTTCTTATACTTTTATATCATCTTAAACTTCATTCCCTTCCAAAATCTTTACACCAGTTTAACCGCTTCCCTCTTTCTCCGGCCTTATTGATCTCTTTCCAAAATAATTTTCTTCTTTATAGATAATTTGAAACTATCCTTCTACTCCATTTTCATCCGTTCATTACTTTGCAGCTTTTATTTTTATCTTACCTTTATTTTGGGCTGCTTAATATTCCTCCCATGTTTCCTGGCTAATAATAGCTAAATATCTTGCAAAATTCTTTTTTTTTCCAATTGATAATAACATCCAATTCTTTACTTCACCAATCACTTCACTTCTTAACTTCGCTAACTTTTCATCCACTTTTTCCACAAATCTTTCACAACGCAAATTTCCCCTCCAGTAAACAATTATTTTTTCTTTAAAATTTTCTACTCCTATGGTACTCCTGTTTTTTTTTTTTTTTTATTATTTTTCATATTTCTGCTGATATTCTTTCGTATTCTGTTGAATATTTTACAAATCCTAACGCCTATGTTTTTGTAACTCTACATTCCAACAAAACCCAAAGTTCTTCCAGCATCCTACTTTCTTCTTCAACTTCGTTTCATCCATATCATTTTCAAATATCCCTCCTGCTGCTTCTCTGAAAATATTAAGCATTAATATCAAATGACTTATCTTTTTCTCCATTTGGTTTACACATACATAGTCAAGAAATGCACGTTTGCGTTCAATTCACTTACACTTGCATATATGTGTATACTATGTGTTTATAATTCCAACAATTTTTGCTCAATTAAATTCTAAACTTCAACACTAAAATAGTCTACCATTACTCTTACATCTATATCTCCAACCTATGCATTTAAAATCACGGAACATTTTATTTTTCCAATTAAAATTACAGAAATATTCGTTTAGTTTTTTCCAAAAACCATTCTTTCCTTTCCTGCCTTATCCCTTACAGTATATATATATATATATATATATATATATATATATATATATATATATATATATATATATATATATATATATATATATATATATATATATATATATATATATATATATATATATATATATATATATATATATTTATTTACAGCCCTTGTTGTAGGAGCTGTTCTCATTGGATTAGCCATAATTGCGTCTAATACGAAACATTTAATGGAATTGGGGATTATTTGTGGCAATTTATTAAATGGTCCTCTTTTGGGACTGTTCTTGATAGGGTTTTTCATACCAAACTGTAACTTAAAAGGCATATGGACAGGAATCATTGGATCTACTGTTAGTAAAATGCAATTGCTGTGTAAACGTTATATATATATATATATATATATATATATATATATATATATATATATATATATATATATATATATATATATATATATATATATATATATATATATATATATATATATATATATATATATATATATATATATATATATTATATATATATATATATATATATATATATATATATATATATATATAATATATATATATATATATATATATATATATAATATATATAATATATATATATATATATATATATATATATATATATATATATATATATATATATAATAATAAAATAAAAAAAAAATATTATATATATATATAAATATATTATATATATATATATATATAATATATATATATATATATATATATATATATATATATATATATATATATATATATATATATATATATATATATGGTATCCCTGACCGTCTTGGTGATGAATCCAACATACTTGATCTTTTCCTTACTTCTTATCCTTCTCCTTATACTGTTAAACTCTTTCCTCCTCTGGGTTCATCCGATCATCTTCTTATCTCCGTATCTTGTACTGTCTCTTCAAGTCTTCCGCAAGAACTGCCCGCCGTCGGCGAGGAGACGTTTGTGGCACTTCGGTGCTGCTAAATGGTCTGACTTGCGGTTATACTTCTCTCATTTCCAATGGAATGATTACTGCTTTCGTGGGAGAGGTCCCTCGGAGTGTGCTGAGGGCAAAACCTAGGTGATTCTCTCTGGCATGGAGGCGTACATTCCATATTCTTTCCCTTCTACTAAACCTAACAAACCTTGGTTTAACTCTGCTTGTTCTCGTGCTATCCGCCGTAGGGATGCTGCCTTCAGAGATTACCGTCGTCTTCAAACTCCTGAAACTCATTCAATTTATATTTCATCCCGGAATCGTGCAAAATCTATTCTTCGAAATACTAAAACCTCTTTTCTCCGCCGCAAATGCAGTAATCTTTCTGGCTCTTCTTCCTCTCGACCTTTCTGGCATTTTGCAAAAAATGTTAACTCTAACTTTGCTTCTTCCTCTTTCCCTCCTCTAGTCTCTTCTGATGGCACAACTGCCATTTTACCTTCTACTAAAGCTTAACTCATCGCTCAAACTTTTGCCTCTAATTCAACCTTAGACGATTCCGGAGCTATTCCTCCTTCTTCAACCCCCTCCAACTCATTTATGCCTAACATTGTGATTTCTTCTAAAGATGTTATGTTTCCTCTCTCTGAGCTTAACACTAAGAAGGCGTATGGTCCTGATGGTATTCCTCCTGCGGTTCTCAAAACTTGTGCTTCCGACGTTGCACCCCGCCTCGGTAAACTATTTCTTCTCTGCCTGTCTACTTCAACCTTCCCTTCTTGCTGGAAACGTGCGCTCATTCAACCTGTCCCGAAGAAGAGGGACCTCTCTCAGTCTTCTAACTATCGTCCTATTTCTTTAACCTCCGTTCTTTGTAAAGTTTTCGAATCTATCCTTAACAGGAAGATTTGGAAACATCCCAATTCTTCTAATCTTATCTCTGATCGTCAGTATGCTTTCGTAAAGAACATTCTACTGGTGATCTTCTTTCCCTACTTTCTGACTCTTGGTCCTCCGCTCTTCGGGGTTTCGGTGAGTCTTTCGCTGTAGCGCTAGACATATCGAAAGCTTTCGATAGAGTCTGGCACAAAGCTTTGATTTCCAAACTTCCCTCTTTCGGAATCTATCCTTCTCTCTGTGACCTTCTCTCTAATTTCCTTTCCGGTCGTTCTATTGCAGCTGTTGTAGACGGCAACCGTTCTTCCTATAAATCTATAAATAATGGTGTTCCTCTAGGATCTGTCCTTTCTCCAACTCTTTTTGTAATTTTCATCAATGACCTTCTCTCTATAACTTCGTTTCCTATACACTCCTATGCCGATGACTCCACCCTTCATTACTATTTTCAATTTGAAAGACGTCCCTTCCAACAGCAGTTGATTGATTCAAGGAGGATAGCCTTGGAGCAACAACTGACCTCTGATCTTTCTCGTATTTCAAATTGGGGCAGAGAAAACATGGTCATTTTCAATGCCTCAAAAACTCAATTTCTCCATCTTTCTACTCGACACAATCTTCCACACAACTATGATATCTTCTTCGAAAACACTCAACTCAAACCTTCATCTGTCCTCAATATTCTCGGAGTTTCCTTTTCTCGTGATCTTTTTTGGAAAGATCACATTATTTCTCTCTAAACAAGCTTCTAAGAGGTTGGGTGTTCTGAGGCGCCTCTGTAGTTTTTTTATGCCACCCCGGTTGCTTGCTCTGTATAGGGGTGTTGTTCGGGCCTGTATGGAGTACGCCTCTAACATTTGGGGTGGTTCCACACATACAGCTATTCTCGAAAATGTGGAGTCTAGGGCTTTTCGTCTCATCAATTCTCCTGCTCTTACTAACTCTCTCCAGTCTCTTTCTTCCCGTCGAATTGTTGCTTCACTTTCTCTATACTATCGCTATTACAACGGACATGGCTCTTCTGAACTTTCACGTCGCATACCTCCTCCGTTGAGAAGTGCTCGTGCGACACGACTTTCTACACAGTCTCATCCTTTCTCTGTCCAACTCTCCGACCCCAGACTTAACCACTATGCTCACTCTTACATGTACTCTACTGGTAAAGTCTGGAACACACTCCCTTTATCTGTTTTCCCAACTTCCTTTGACTTGCACACTTTTAAACGCCGTGTATCGGGTCACGTTGGCCATTAGTGATCAGGACCCCGACAGTTCCCCAACTCTGGTGGAATATTGGTAGGCCTCTGGCCTTTGCCTACCAGGATGATATATATATATATATATATATATATATATATATATATATATATATATATATATATATATATATATATATATATATATATATATATATATATATATATATATATATATATATATCATATCTAAAATATATTTAAAAAATGTTTTCGATCTGTGGATCGAACCAACACTACTGCATGCATAGAAATTACATTAAATTAATCGTCAAAACGACACCTCTATACCGATGACTCAAAAAGAAGGCTCTTTTCTAATTGAGCAATTGAGCATTAATTAACATAGATAACCATCTTAACTTCCGTAGTATTTTAACGTGTTCTTTCATCGATCTTCTCTAGGATTTATTAAATTTTATTTTGCTATTGAAAAAGCAAAATATCAGATCTAATTTAAGGAAGAGAAAGAAATGTGTTGTCGTAGGAGACTGAATCAATGCTCTGTGATTTCTATTTTTTTGAATTTATCAACTTAATCATTCAGAGTTTGCATTAAGTGATAGACATGCAAAATATACGGTGAAAGTGAAGTATTTAATTAAATATTACAAACACACAATAAGCGGCGCAGCTGTATGGTCTGTGTCAGAGGAAATAATAACTAACAGAGTTTTTTTTTCCTCTATTCTAATTAGATGCCCAGTTGGTATAATAGACTTTGCAACCGCACAAACTGAAAATGGCGTCTGCGCAAGGAAAAACCCAGTGTGTATTATAGGAACATGAGACCAGGTCACAGATTGCTGTGCAACGAAAATTTAGGAGGAAATTCTAAGGAGCACCACCAGATAGCGAGAACAACGTTGAGTGATGTACGAAATTTAGGGAGACCAGTAATGTGCTGTTCTGTCCACGATCAGGGCTACCATCCGTCAATGAGGAAGCTGTTTGGATGTGCATCAAACTTTCGGATAAAATCATTCTACGTTTACACTTCGTACGTCACACGAACTCGACAATACACAGGGAAAAACATTTTGCACAGGTTACTGCACTTTAATGGGTGTAAACACCCGATTGTGAAAGCTTTGTGACATGGACACATTGAGATAAAGGATAACTGGCGCTTTTGCTGGTGTCATTCACGTTAAACTGAACAATACATTGCAAGAAATGACTATCATTTGGGCATTGCAGGCGACAGGGAGCTCATGTGGAAGTGTCTTAACTTTGAAATAATAAGGTTTTTTGATTAATTTTTCACGTGAATTTATAAGTGAAATAACTTTATTCTCATCTTTCATTTGCATCAAACCCTAACCTGTATCTGTAACAGTTTGTAATAAACGTATCTCCTGTTGGAAAAATTTTATAGCCAACCTGTATATTTCCTAGCCTTCATAATTCTCTGTTATGAAAAATAAAAAATTTTCTGTTGTTATTTTATTATTTACCTATTCTGGATTAAATTTTCGAGCAGAGAGATTTGGAGGTGTTGCTCAAGTTTTCTTTAGACCATCATTTTGAATGCTTAATCATTTTTTTCCTACAATTTCATATGAGCATCATACGACAGAAAAATTTGTTTTTTATACAATAAAATACAATAAATTAGAGTTTAATTACTTGTTCAATTCTATCCCCTCTTGAAACATTTATATAGATTGGATAAACAGTAGTGAAATTTGAGCATATTCCAAAATTGATAAGGTTCTCGGCCGCAACTAAAAAATTTAAAAAATTATCTACATCAAGAGATTATATAATATCAGAGTATTATTTAGGAGAAAAATAAATTTGATACTATTTTTTAATGCATATCAAAATTTTAATCTTTATTCGAGATATTGGCAACCAAACCTTAACACTAAATTACGTAAAAAAAAAATCTCGAAACTGAAATTTTGGAACTCTACCAATGTTTGTTTTATATACTTACAACCTTTCCCACAAACATGGGATGTTGACTACCACAAGCAACAACTGTTACTAGCATTCATCCCCTCACCACTCTTTTCCATTCATTTCTGTCCTCCGTCAACCGCATATCCTCCTCCCATCCCAGCCCCCTATCCATCAATAACTCCTCGACCCCACTTTCCCAACCTCCCCTAAGTCTCCCCCTACATCTTACACCTTCAACTTCCGATATAAACACCTTTAGCTAATCTCCCATCATTCATCCTGCAAACATGCAAGAACCACCTCAGCTCTCTCAATCATTCCCCTTCCCCAGGCACATTGTTCCTTTATTCTTACATTCCTGACTCAATTCCTTTTACTTGCACCGCATACCGCTCTTTAACCTTTCATTTCGAAAAACTCTACCTCTTTTCTTTTTCTCGCCAACCGCCACACCTCGTTCCCATACATAACAACTGGTACACAGCATCATTCAAATATTTTCTTCCTTACTTCTCTTGTCAACCTTCTTCTCTTCCAAATATCCATCAAGACTCCCAACACCTTCTCCCCTTCTCTTTTTCTATACTGAACTTCATCTCCCTCACAAACATCTCCCCCTTCAAAATTCACACCCAGATATTTAAAAGAATTAACCCATTCCAATCTCTCCCTCCCAATCTTAATTTGCAGTTCATCTCCCCCACCTACAACCCTCTCTTCACTCTTCCTATTTTTCATCCAAAACACTTCACTCTTTCCGTGTTCACTCTTAAGCCTAACTCATCACAACCTTTTACAAACTCATCCACCAGAGCCTTTAAACCACCTTGTGTCTATTATTATTATTATTATTATTATTATTATTATTATTATTATTATTATTATTATTATTATTATAGTAGTAGTAGTAGTAGTAGTAGAATTTGTAGCAGTATTATTTTTATTATTTGAAGGTATTCACATGTTGGTTAGTCATTGGTGGTTTGATTTACAAAAAGCCAACGAAAATGTTGCCATTTTCAACTGACGAATGTGATGCTTTAAATTTTTCGTCAGTGAACATTAGCAGTTTTCAGGAAGTCAATTCATCAATGTACAGTAGCGATATCGAAGAAGCCAATGACGAAACGTAAGAATACAAGAGAATTTTATATATATATATATATATATATATATATATATATATATATATATATATATATATATATATATATATATATATATATATATATATATATATATATATATATATATATATATATATATATATAATATATATATATATATAATATAATATATATATATATATAATATATATATATATATATATATATATATATATATATATATATATATATATATATATATATATATATATATATATATATATATATATATATATATATATATATATATATATATATATATATATATATATATATATATATATATATATATATATATATATATATATATATATATATATATATATATATATATATATATATATATATATATATATATATATATATATATATATATATATATATATATATATATATATATATATATATATATATATATATATATATATATATATATATATATATATATATATATATATATATATATATATATATATTTTAGAAACTTTTCAAGAACACTAAACTCACTCGTGCTCTAACAGTATAATAACGGGAACCACTATATAAAACGATAAAAGATAAGACACTACGACATTTTAACAAAGAATTAAAATGGAAATAAATAGAAATAGGCTAAAATATGAGCATAACGTTTCGATGTTTTTAAACTTCCTTACTCGAACGCCTCTAGAAGGTAAATGACAATGAAAAGGCTCCAAGCCAAAGAACTAAAGAACAAAGAGGCAAGAGCAAAAATTCACACACACACAAAAAAAAATAAAAAAAAAATAAAAAAATATCGCTCTCTAAATAAATTCTTTAAAAAAGAAAATGTAAAATTTTCAAACTCAAAAAATCCCAGAGATAAATTAAAATTATCTTTATATTTTATAAAAAAAAAAGACTACCAATCTGTTTATAATCTTCGATTTAGACAAAAATATAAAAGAGGCCCTATTCCAAGCTATGGAGTGAGTAGTATACCTGGCACTTTCTCAGGGTGCCAGATTTAGCTACTTTTATAAAAATCTGGCAACCTAAGCCAAAACGGATTTTGATTTGCAAAGCAAATCACTCCTCTCAAATTGACCTCACGCTCTTTCCTGACACCATTTTGGGGGGTTCAACCCATTGAAATTGGCCTCAAGTCTGGGGAAGGGGCCCCCGCGGGGCCCCGTGAACCCCCCAAAAATGGTATCAGGAAGTTGCCTGAGTTTGCAAAATCGCTGCGTTCACCTCACTCTGTAGTGAAGCTCCGTAATATGGTTGAATAAAGAATTTTTCAGTTGTGCGACCCCCTAATCCTATACCTTGCACTCGATCTCCCATTTTGATGGATAGAGAGATATTTTTAAAATTTCGTCTTAAAACTCGACTAATTAATTGATGCCATATTGTAAGCAATGTTCTAAACACAGGTACCCATATACATGAATACACACATATATTTTGAGTACAAATCCGAACTACAGAGTAATGAAATTTTATTAGTTTCAATTTTGTTGAGTTGCAATATTTTGAAGTTTCGTTTTGAGTAAGCACTTTTTTTTGTATCACTGTTTTATTAATGTATAAAACGGACATAATACTAATATGTGCATACATCGCTGTGTGTTGCTTAGTGGACAATTTAATAACTGAAATGAAACAGTAACATGTGTTTGTGGTATTTTGTGATATACGTGAACGTAAATGTCTTGTGTACAAAATATGTATTTAGTATTATGTATAATTAAATATAATTTTATATATTATATAATTATTATACAATATTATTAATATTATTTATATATATATATATATATATATATATATATATATATATATATATATATATATATATATATATATATATATATATATATATATATATATATAGGGGGACGTACCGCCGTCCGAAGCGATGAACCCACGAAGTAATAGGATGGGCTAGACCATTCCGTTCCACTCCGTTGCCCTTTGGTTCGTTCCTTTTCGCGTTTTACCTTATCAGAAAGTCTCTAGTGTACCTTCGCCTCATACTGGAGTGTCTATGCTCCCACTACCTCTCCACTCCATTTCTTCATGCCACTCATCCACCTCTCACTACATTATCACATGGAAGTTGGCTGACTCCAACGATGGGGATAGAGCCGGCTTGCCCCGGTGTACGGTCTTCTTTTTTTCATTAATTTCTGCAACATTCACGGTCTTTTTTCTAATTTCCCCTTTGTCGAACACCATCTCTCTTCTTCTAAACCTCATCTCTTGTTTCTAACTGAAACTCAGGTACTTAAGTGAGCTGAGAGCAAACCTTATTCTGTTACCTCCTACTGTCTCTATCCTCAATTTTCAGTCAAAGGCAAATGTTGCGCATATGTGCGCAACGATGCTTACAACCAACCCCTTCCAACCCCTTTCACCACCGTCCTTAATCTCTCTCTGTCTCTACAAATCTTCTACCCTCTTCTAAACTCAAATTCCTTCCATCGAAATCTCTCTCACTCCATCCATCCATCTCCACTTCGGCCTTCCCCTATCCCTACCTCTATCCACATGGAATCTAAGTACCTTGCCCACCATTCTGTCCTCATTCATTCTTCACATATGTCCAAACCATTTTAGCACATCCTCCTCCTTCTCTATCAATTACATCTTTCTTCCATTTACACATCTCCCTTATTCTTTCATTTCTAATCCTATCAATCCTTCTCAATTTATATATCGCTCTCAAATCTTTCATCTCAAAGACATTGAAACTTTTTCTCGACCGAACACTTATCGTCTATGTTTCACACCCATACAATACAGAAGGTGAACACATACATTCAAACATTCTTATCTTTATTTCTTTCGAAATTTTTCCTTTCTTCCATACTTTTCTTAGGCCCCCCAATACTTTCATTCCTTCTACCACTCAGTTCTTTATTTCTTTTTCCGTCCCACCCTTACCTTCCACCCAACATTACTAGATATTTGAATTCATTCACCTCCTCAAGTTTCCATTCCTACACTTCTACAAACCAATTCCTCCCTCCACATTTCCTCATCCCCATCTCCAATCCTCATAACTTTATTCTTCGCTGGATTGAATTTCAATCTCGTGTTTGCACATTTCCCTTCAAACTCTCTCACAAGTATTCTCATCTTTTCTCCAGATTCTGCCACCAACACATGCCGCATCATCTGCAAAAAGTAAAACATTCACTTCACATTCACCCTCCATATTTCTCAACGTAATACTCTTTCCCTTCTCTCTCCATTTTTCTAAGTAAACCATTCATCAATAGATTAAATAACATGGAGATATTACACACCCCTGTCTCAATCCCATTCCTATGCTAAACCAGGGTTGGCAAAAACCCGGGTTTTTCCCAGAAAAACCCAGCCCGGGTGGGTTTTTGCCAAAAACCCGGGGAATTGATGGGGTTTTCAGGGTTTTTGGTCAAAAAAGTGTTATATCATACAACACTTTCTATTTCATTTCCAATTACAGTAGACACATGCAACTTATGTGTGTCTACAGTAATGTAAAAATGTTTATTTATCCCTTTTTAAAAAAATCAAATGTTTTAAGAATATTCTTTATAATTTCAGGTGTTTCTAAATTTCTAATCAATAATTATTAAATTAAAGCATCCAATTAACAGAACTTAAACAAGAACATTAAGGTGGAAAAGCTTCTCTATCTTAAATCATGAATAGGGGTGGGAGGTTGAAAGACCTGGCTTGGGGAGAGTTTGAGAGTTTAAATGTTCTAGAAAATGGAAAGGCTGTGAAGAAGAGAAAATGCAATATTGCAGTAATCTGGTGAGCAACAAAATTGAAAGAGTAAGAGCCCATCTGGGAAAGTGTGATCAATATAAACTTATTGGCCAAGGTGAAGGTAGCAGTGATGATGGTGATGTTGAAATGGCAACTGGATTTTCACCAGCTCCAGCTGTGCCTGTGGGCCAAAGTAGATCTAGATCACAATCACCTGTACCTGTAGAACCAAGATCAGTCAGTCCAGCAACTAGTATTAGAACACCCACACCAACTCCAGGTCCAAGTGGACCAAGTGCTGCCTCAATGCTGGGGACTATTGTAACCAAGCAAGTGAAGATACAGAGTTTTGTGATCTCAACGCCAGCAAAACTAAAAGCAGCTTTGCATTTGCTGTTTGCACGAGCCTTTTTTCGGTTAATATTCCATTTCGTGCTGCAGAAGACCCTGGAATGAAGAAATTATTTACAATTTTTATTTTTCAACCTCCCTCGAGATGCCAGCTTTGCGAAGGCCTTTTAGATGAAGTTGCTGGTGAATGCGAGCTACGCATGGTGGAGCTTCTCAGAGAAAAACAAGTTACCAAGATCCAAGATGAATAGTCCAATGGGCACAACCATCCAATCATTGCAACATTGAGAAACAAATTAGGCAATGAAAAGGCCGAAGAATTAGTTAAATGTTACAGAATGTTGAAATCCAATGATGAACGTGATTGGTGAATTGTGATTTTCATATTGTGTTGGATACTAAATTAGTCTTTTTTCTTAAACTCATGTTTTTTTTTTTTTTTTTTGTTTTAAAGTATTAAAGCATTAAACTGCTTAAAAATAAGTTTGCAGGTTTTATTTATCCTTCCCTTTGTGTGTGTCAAGACTTCAAGAGACAAAAAATTAACAATTTTTTTTATTAATATCAGATAAATCAAGTAGCAAAAACCCACTTCACGGCAAAGTGGGTTTTTAGTTCCCAAAAACCCAGCCCAGCGGGTTTTACCCGGGTTACCCGGGTTACCCGGGCTGTGGGCTTTTCCAACCCTGTGCTAAACCAATCCGATAGTTCTCTCTTCACCCTCACTCTTGATCTACAATTCGCATATAATATATATATATATATATATATATATATATATATATATATATATATATATATATATATATATATATATATATATATATATATATATATATATATATATATATATATATATATATATATATATATATATATTAGTGATGGATCGGATGTCATTATTTCCTTAATTTGCGGATGCGGATGCGGATGCGGATGTTGTTGAATTTTTGAAAGTGCGGATGCGGATGCGGATGCGATGTTGAATTTTCGAAAATGAGGATGCGGATGCGGATGCGGATTTATGGATGTTATTATGCTGATGCGGATGCCATCACTAATATATATATATATATATATATATATATATATATATATATATATATATATATATATATATATATATATATATATATATATATATATATATATATATATATATATATATAGTATAATTAATGAAAATGTTACATCTTTAAATATCTTTCCAGGAAAATTGTC
This sequence comes from Armadillidium nasatum, assembly GCA_009176605.1. Lineage (NCBI taxonomy): Eukaryota > Metazoa > Arthropoda > Malacostraca > Isopoda > Armadillidiidae > Armadillidium > Armadillidium nasatum. The sequence goes on from SEYY01007549.1 coordinate 34,779, forward strand.
GGAAAATAAATTTTACAGGTAACCTTGCAAAAATAACTGATCATAATATTTTTGCTTCCTATAAAATAATTGAAAAATTGAATTATTTAAAATAATACCAATAAATTTTTATTCTTTTAAGAAAACGTTCATAACTCTCGGACATTGCCTTATTCAACGAGTTAAAATTTTCTAGTTAGATCTTCAAGCGGGATGGAACTGACCACCTTTAACGTGTTTGTCAGTCACTTTATAGCTTGTGCCGCGGTAGACGATAAATATCAGAGTTTACTGAATTTAGGTAATTTAATTATCTAAGGGCGTTTAAATTACCTAAATCATTACCTATAATCATTTTTTGGATAGAGAATTATGACAAAAATGAAACAGTCAGTGAACCCAATGGCTAAATTTTGATTTCAATACCAAATTTACTTAAATGAACAAAAATAAACAATCATCAGATCTTTCTTTTCGTATCAGAAAACATTTTTTATCTTGGAATGGATAACAATAAAAATCCCAAGTATCAACGACGACAACTCCACTTTATAATTTTACTAAGTTTGTGAAATTAAATTTTAATAATTAAATTATAATACTAATACTACTACTACTACTACTACTACTACTACTAATAATAATAATAATAATAATAATAATAATAATAATAATAATAATAATAATAATAATAATAATAATAATAATAATAATAATAATAATAATAATACAAATTTATTGTTGTAATTATTTTCAAATATTCTGTTTTTCAGGTCTTTTATTATGTCACTATATCAAATTTCATATACTCTTTATGGAGTTACCAGCGTTATAGTATGTGTTCTGCTGGCAGTTGTTGTCTCGTACATAACAGGTTTGCTATATATATATATATATATATATATATATATATATATATATATATATATATATATATATATATATATATATATATATATATATATATATATATATATATTATATATATATATATATATATATATATATATATATATATATGTGTGTATGTGTTTGTGTGTGTGAGACAGAGAGAGGGAGAGATTCACATTTGGGCCCTTTTTCTTTATATATATTTTTAAATATATTTCCTTCGGTGGGCAAAAGATCAAGAGGCCTATAAATATAAACAGGAGTTGAGAAACTATCAGGTCCTAGTCGTTAAAGGCCGACATGACCCGATACACGGCGTTTAAAATTGTTCAAATGAAAGGAAGTTGGGAAAACAGATAAAGGGAATATGATACAAACTTTTTTAAATCAAGTAAAGAAGGAGTAGCTGAGTGGTTGAGTTTTATGTACACTGTCTAACGGAGACGCTGTTGTCAGTGGTTTCAAATCTTGGTGTGCGGAAATTTTTTTTTCCTTGGTTCGTTGCTCCTGTAACCTAGGAGCACCTCAACAAAATGCCATATAGCCCCAGTAGGGGTTCCAAGCACCTTCCTATGGATTCTAAATAAGTACCGAGTTTCTACAGTGATTCGAAGCATAAGAGCTTGAAAACTGTTCTACTATACCTTCTTTTTTGGGAAGGCAGAGTAGTTCAGTAGTAGAGCCTTATGTACACTGTCTAACGGCGACGTTGTTGTCAATGGTTTTGAATCCTGGCGTGATGAAATATTTTCTGTTATATATATATATATATATATATATATATATATATATATATATATATATATATATATATATATATATATATATATATATATATATATATATAAGTTTCTAACCAGAACAACTTGAGCAGTTGGTGCATCTCCCTACCCGTATCCCTGACTACACTGGTGATGAACAAAACATACTTGATCTTTCCCCTCTGAGTTCATCCGATCACCTTCTTAATCTCTATCTTGTCCTGTCTCTTCAAGTCTTCCGCAAGAACGGCCCCGCCTTTGGCGAGGAGACGCTTCTGGCATTTCGGTGCCACTACTTTTATGATTTCTCATGGAATGATTACTGTTTCCGTTTGAGTGGTCCCTCAGAGTATGCAGAGCGCATAACCGAGGTGATTCTCTCTGGCATGGAGGCGTGCATTCCATATACTTTAAATTCTACTAAACCTAACAAACCTTGGCTTAACTCTGCTTGTTCTCGTGTATTCGCCTCAATGATGATGCCTTCAGGGACTTCCATCCTCTTCAAACTCCAGAAATTCATGCAGTTTACATTTCATCTCGGAATCGTGCAAAATCTATTCTCCGTAACACCAAACACTCACTTCTGAGTATAAAATGCAATAATCTCTCTGGTTCTTCTTTTTCACGCCCTTTCTGGCATTCTGCCAAAAAAAATATCAATTCTCATTTTGCTTCTTCCTCTTTCCCTCCTCTATCCCTTCTGATGGCATAACTGTCACTTTACATTTTACTAAAGCTGAACTCTTCGCTAAAACCTTTTGCCTCTAACTCTACCTTAGACGATTCCGTAGCTATTCTACCTCCTTCAACCCCCTCCAATCATTTATGCCTAGCATTTTAATTTCTTCTAAAGATGTCATTTCTGCTCTCTCTGAGCTTTAACACTAATAAGTCATATGGTTCTGATGGTATTCCTAATTCGGTTCTCAAAACTTGTGCTTCCGAGCTTGCACCCTGCCTTGGTAAACTATTTTGTCTGTGTCTTTCTATTTCAACCTTCCCTTCTTGCTGAAACATGCGTTCATTCAGTCTGTGCTGAATAAAGTGGATTCCTCTTAACCCTTTAATTATATTATAATAAAGTTTCCGAATTTATCCTTAACTGGAAGATTTGGAAATATTTCAATTCTTCTAATCTTACCTCTGATTGCCCAGTATATCTTTCGTAAGAAACGCTCTACTGGGGATCTTCTTTTTCTGCTCTCTGATTCTTGGCTCTCCGATCTTCGTCATTCCGGTAAATCTTTTGCTGTCGCGCTGGACATGTCGAAAGTTTTCGATAAAGTCTTGCAAAAACCTTTTTGATTTTAAAACTTCCCTCTTTCGGAATCTATCTTTCTATCTGATTTCCTTTCCGGTCATTCTGTAGCAGCTGTTGGAGACGGCCACGTTCATCCTTTAAATATATTAATAGTGGTGTTCCTCAAGGATTTGTCCTATCACCAACACTTTTTCTACTTTTCATTAATGAACCTTCTCTCTGTTACTTCATCTTCTATCTACTCCTATGACGATGACTCCACCTTTCATTACTCTTTTCAATTTGAAAGGGGCCCCTCTCATGAGCAGTTAAAAGACAAGAGTAAGGCAGCCTTTGAACAACTGACCTTTGATCTCTCTCTCATTTCACAATTGGTAAAAGGTAAACTGGAATCTAATTCCTTTCTTTTAGGTGTTCTTTTTATTTGTCTAGAATCTTTACAGATAAACTGGAATCTAATTCCTTTCTTTTAGATCATCGATACAGCTTTCGACGATCAAGGTTTAATGACGACATACTCCTTTATCTCACAGATTTATGGTCTTCTTTCTGCCTTTTGGGATTCCTGTTTGATAGCACTTGAAATATTCAAAGCTTTTCACAGTTTATGGCAACGTCCCTACTCTCCAAGCTCCCTTTCTTTGGGTTTCTTCCTTCTCTTTGCTTACTTATGTTTTGTTTTCACTCAGACAGTTCTATATTAGCACTTATTGATGAAGAGATCTTTTCCTCTTTTCTTGTTAAATGTGGTGTTTTACAGGGTTCTGTTTCATTTCCAACTTTATTCTAATTTTCCATTAACGTTCTCTTCAGCAACACAAACTCTATTCATTCTAATAAGGATATCTCAACTCTCCATTTTTCCACTCATTTCAAATTTGCTTCCTCATTGCGTCTAGAGTTGATATCTTACCTCTCTGGATAGGATATTCCTGGATGGGTCTCCTCAACATTGTGAAATTCAACTCTTTAAAAACTCAACCTCTTGAACTGCTCATAAGCAAGAAATTTTTCTCGAAACCTCATATCATATCAATTACAAGAAAAATCTTAAAGAAGGTAGGAGTTGAATACAGGTATGAATCATTTTTTCCTTCCGAACAATTTCACCAATTATAAAATGTTTTTATCCACCAATGGCAGGACTGATTTAAAGTTAAAGTTAAAGTCTCTGCGGTGTTACTATAGCACAATATCTCATTTCCATATGTACTATAATGGCAGGTGCTCAAGGTAACAGACATTTCACATTCCACTACCTTATCGCCACCCTATCATGACAAGGAGTGAGATGCACTCGTATTAATCAGTTTTGCGTGAATATCCAAATTCCAGACATGTTGCTACCTATTCTTACATTTACTCTAATCTTAACTTTGAATTTTTACACATTTTTTACTTAAATTAATGGTGAATTCAAAATAAAGAAATATAAAGTGAATTTATTTCTAAAAGTGTAATGAGTGTGTGTCGTCTTTCCCAAGGAACACTTCATTATCTTTTCTCTGACTCTTGGTACTCTGCAATACCGCATTTCTGTGAATGTTTTGCTGTGGTGTTAGATATATCAAAAAGGCTTTAGTAGAACATGACACAGACCTTTTATTTCTAAATTCTTCTCTTTCAGTATCTGTCCTTCTCTCTTTGTCTGTCAGTCTGATTTCCTCATCGGTCGTTCTATAACAGTTGTTGTCATCCACCGTTCATCCTTTAAATCTGTTAACTATCACAAACTAATTTTCAGTTTTTCATTATTGACTTTCTCTCTATTACTTCATTACTAATGAAATCGTATGCTGATAACTCTAATCTTCCATTACCAACCAACTTTTAGTTATCGCTAGGAGGGTAGTTGCTTTCAGTGCCTCAAGCAACTTTCAATTTTTATTACTATGACATCTTTGAAAACATAATTCAAGCTGTCATCTGTCATAAATATTCTCGGTGTAACTTTTCTAGTAATATTTTTTTGAAGGATCACATTATTTCTCTTTCTAAACAAGTTTCTAAGAGATTCATTGCTTGTTCTGAGGTGATTTTCAAATTTCTTCACTCCAATTCCTTGATATTTATTAGAGGGGTTGTTTGTTCGTGTATCAAATATACTTCAATCATCCGGCATGGTTTCATTCACACAGCTCTCTGTGAAAAGGTGGAGTTCAGAGACTTTCGTCTTTACAACTATTTTGGTCTTACTAACTTTTTCAATATCTTTTTATGTTGGTACATCAACCTTAATATAAACGTAGTTACAACGGACATTACTCTTCTGTTCTGTCACACACCACATCCAGTAGTATGCTACAGAACCGAAACCCATTCCTTTTATCTATTTTACCAACTTCCAATAATATATACTCTTTCAAATGCTGTGTATTATGGTAAGTTGGATTTTAATTTCACCTGTCCAAAGAATTATATATATATATATATATATATATATATATATATATATATATATATATATATATATATATATATATATATATATATATATATATATATATATAATTCCCTAGGAAATCTAAAGAGTCATGAAGGTTTCCCTAAATATGTTTCTTCCCATGTTCACAAATTTTTCTGGACAAAAGAAGAACTTGACGCCATAAGACAAAAAGAACTCAATCTTGACGATGGAGTTACAGAAGATTAAATAATCAACCCCTAAACTTTCTCTATGAAAATAAATGACAATGATCTAGATAACAAATTAGATCTTTTTCATTTGTAATAACTTCTTTGCAATTCATTAGTTGATTTGGTTTCAAAGATAAAATCTTTTGAAAATGCGAGATACTTTTTTAATTTTGTAATTATATATATATATATAATATATATATATATATATATATATATATATATATATATATATATATATATATATATATATATATATATATATATATATATAATATATATACTAATACTTTAATTTAGGTAATTAACTCCAACAATTGATCTTTAATTTTTTATTATGATGATAGATGCAAATATGATAAATGGGAAGCACTATGCTTCAAGCAAAATAATGTAGTAATCCATAAAAGCACAATATAAATATTTATGATCTTCAATGTTATTATTGCTATTTTCGTTATAATATTGTTTGTTGGATTGCCTGATTACAAGAAGTGATACTCGGCTCTATTCCTAAATATTTTAAAGTCGTTGTATTCAAGACTTTGTGACGTCATAGGCCATTCTCTTTCCTCATTTTAAAAGCTATATCATATGGCATATCATAAGCAATTAAACTATTCTTTGTAATTAATTATATAGTAACATAATTAATATATATATATATATAAATATATATATAATATAATATATATATAATATAATAATATATATATATATATTATATAATATATATATATATATATATATATATATATATATATAATACTATAATATATATAACCAATTTTATTATTATATTTTAGCTTTTCTCATAGCAAAAGAAATTATTTCAATTTCATTTATTAATAGCCATATGATAGATTTCAGTTTTTATAACCTAAGTTTTCAAAACGTATGGAATTTTTTATTGTAATACAGTAATTTCCGGTAAAGAACTATTTTTTTATATGTATTAATTTAAAAGCTTTGGAAAACAATATCTCTCACTCCTTTCTTTCTTTGTTGAATCTAATATTAACTAATTTTTACCTTTCATACTAAGCAGAGGTAAGATCCATCGTATAAGTTGCAAATTATCTCTAAAAAAGAAATGTTCCTTGTTATATTTTACTACATTCATGTGGAACAATTTCCATATACCATTGTATATTACTATAGCAATAATAAACAAGGGAACATAAAAATAATTGATTTTATCCTCCAAACTTATATATATATATATATATATTATATATATATATATATATATATATATATATATATATATATATATATATATATATATATATATATATATATATATATATATATATATATATATATATATATATATATATATAATATATATATATATATATATATTATATCTCCTCTGGTGGGCAAAGGCCAGAGGCCTACCAATTGTTCCACCAGAGTTTGGGAGGAAAGTCGGAACATGGTCAAATTAAAGGCCGACATGACCTGATACACGGCGTTTAAAGGTGTTAAGTCATAGGAAGTTGGGAAAATAGATGAAGGAGTGTGTTCCAGACTTTACCAGTAGAGTACATGTAAGATTGAGCATAGCGGTTAAGTCTGGGGTCAGAGAGTTGGACAGAGAAAGGATGAGACTGTGTAGAAAGACGAGTCGCACGAGCCCTTCTTAATGGAGGAGGTATGCGACGAGAGAGTTCAGAAGAGCAGTGTCCATTGTAATAGCGATAGTATAGAGAGAGTGACGCAACAATTCGACGGGCAGAAAGAGATTGGAGAGAATTAGTGAGAGCAGGAGAGTTGATAAGAAAAGCCCTAGACTCCACCTTTTCAAGGAGAGCTGTATGTGTGGAACCACCCCAGATGTGTGACGCATACTCCATACAGGGGCGAACAACACCCCTATACAGAGCAAGCAACTGGGGTGGTGTGAAGAAATACTGAAGGCGCCTCAGAACACCCAACCTCTTAGAAGCTTGTTTAGAAAGAGAGGTAATGTGATCTTTCCAAGAAAGATCACGAGAAAAAGAAACACCAAGAATATTAAGAGGAGATGAAGGTTTGAGTTGTGTGTTTTCGAAGAAGATATCGTAGTTGTGTGGAAGATTGTGTCGAGTGGAGAGATGGAGGAATTGAGTTTTTGAGGCATTGAAAACGACCATGTTTTCTCTGCCCCAATTTGAAATGAGAGATAGATCAGAGGTTAGTTGCTCCAAGGCTACCCTCCTTGCATCTATTAACTGTTGTTGGGAGGGGCGTCTTTCAAAATGAAAAGAGTAATGAAGGGTGGAGTCATCAGCATAGGAGTGGATAGGAGATGAAGTAATAGAGAGAAGGTCATTAATGAAAAGCAGAAAAAGTGTTGGGATAGGACAGATCCTTGAGGAACACCACTATTAATAGATTTATAGGATGAACGGTGGCCGTCTACAACAGCTGCTATAGAACGACCGGAAAGGAAATCAGAGAGAAGGTCACAGAGAGAAGGATAGATTCCGAAAGAGGGAAGTTTGGAAATCAAAGCTTTGTGCCAGACTCTATCGAAAGCTTTCGATATGTCCAGCGCCACAGCAAAAGATTCACCGAAATGCCGAAGAGCGGAGGACCAAGAGTCAGAGAGAAGGGAAAGAAGATCACCAGTAGAGCGTTTCTTACGAAAGCCATACTGGCGATCAGAGATAAGATTAGAAGAATTGAGATGTTTCCAAATCTTCCTGTTAAGGATAGATTCGAAAACTTTAGAAAGAACGGAGGTTAAAGAAATAGGACGATAGTTAGAGGGTTGAGAGGGGTCCCCCTTCTTCGGCACAGGCTGAATGAGCGCACGTTTCCAGCAAGAAGGGAAGGTTGAAGTAGAAAGACATAGACGAAATAGTTTACCAAGGCAGGGTGCAAGCTCGGAAGCACAAGTTTTGAGAACCACAGGAGGGAATACCATCAGGACCGTACGCCTTCTTAGTATTAAGCTCAGAGAGAGCAGAAATGACGTCTTTAGAAGAAATTACAATTTTAGGCATAAATGAGTTAGGAGGGGGTTGAAGGAGGAGGAATAGCTCCGGAATCGTCTAAGGTTGAATTAGAAGGCAAAAGTTTGAGCAAAGAGTTCAGCTTTAGAGGAAGGCAAAACGGCAGTTGTAACCGTCAGAAGATACTAGAAGGAGGGAAAGAGGAAGAAGCAAAGTTAGAGTTGACATTTTTTGCAAAATGCCAGAAAGGGCGAGAGGAAGAGGAACCAGAAAGATTATTGCATTTGCGACGGAGAAAAGAGTTTTTAGTATCTCGAAGAATAGATTTTGCACGATTCCGGGATGAAATATAAGTTGCATGAGTTTCTGGAGTTTGAAGACGACGGTAATCCCTGAAGGCAGCATCCCTGCGGCGGATAGCACGAGAACAAGCAGAGTTAAACCAAGGTTTGTTGGTTTTAGTAGAAGGGAAAGAATATGGAATGTACGCCTCCATGCCAGAGAGAATCACCTCAGTTATGCGCTCAGCACACTCCGAGGGACCCCTCCCACGGAAACAGTAATCATTCCATGGAAAATCAGAAAAGTACGACCACAAGTCAGACCAGTTAGTGGCACCGAAATGCCACAAACGTCTCCTCGCCGAAGGCGGGGGCCGTTCTTGCGGAAGACTTGAAGAGACAGGACAAGATACGGAGATAAGAAGGTGATCGGATGAACCCAGAGGAGGAAAGAGTTTAACAGTATAAGGAGAAGGATTAGAAGTTAGAAAAAGGTCTAGAATGTTGGGTTCATCTCCAAGACGATCAGGGATACGGGTAGGGAGTTGCACCAACTGCTCAAGGTTGTTCTGGATAGAAAATTGGAAGGCACGTTCACCAGCTGGATCATTGAAAACTAGATGAAAGCCATTGGCGGTGGTGAACATTGAAATCACCTAA
>SEYY01007550.1:0-5000 GCA_009176605.1 Armadillidium nasatum
ATGGGTCAAGAGGAAACGGCATGGTTACTGCCATCTCAGATATTGCTGAACGGCGGCCGCGGGTGTCAGATTTAGCTACTTTTCGAAAAATCTGGCAACCTGTCCTTAACGGTCTTTGCATTTGCGTGCAATCATGCATTCTCAGGGGACACACATACATACATACATATAAATCTACATATACAAACTCGGGGAATATTTATATTATATATAAATATATACGTATGATAGCCAAGACGGAACATGGCTCTACACAAGACGTACAGAAACTGGATCACTCTCTCTTTAGGTGGAGTAGCGGCGAGAAGGTGCCGAAAGTTATAGTTATAGATTCCGTTAATATGAAAATTTTTGTTAAGTGTAAAAAACCAAAATATAAGGATGTCATTATCTGCATAGGAAATAACCCTATGAATAATTTAGAAAGCATAAAAATGTGTATGGGCATTTATGTTTTCGTTAATTGCTTGTGCTCTCTGAAGATACTTTACGTTAGTATGTGTGTATGTAACATGTCATATCAGATGTTTGATGAAATAAAGGTAGTAAAATTAAATATTTTAAAGAAAAATGTTAATAAAATAAATATTTCGAAGTTCTAAATAGTATAAGATAGTTTGTAAAAGAGTCAAACGTTAAGAAAATAGATGTAGTGTGGCAAATATAAGTTTATACTATATAGTGTTGAATGCTGGTGCCATTCAAAAGTAAATTAAAAAGTTATTAGTCTGCATAGCTTCGTTATTGATGATGCTGCATGTATGTTGACTAGAATTGCTAAATTTGAGAATTCCTATGTTTGATGTTGTCCGAGTCCTTAGTATGAATGTTTGTGTTGTTGATATATTGTTACCTTAGGCAAGATAGTGTATAAAACCATAAGAAAATAGCTGAAATGTGAAAATATAAAGTTTTATGAGTTAGTTATATTGAATACTGGGGACATTCGAAGGTAAATGAATAAGTTATTAGTTTTCTTACCCTTGATATTGATAGATTTGGATATTCATATGTTTGGTACTGGCTGAAACCTAGTATGAATGCTTGTATTGTTGATATATTGGCATCTAAAGCGTGTTAATTATGAAGATTCATAAGAAAATAGAGTATGTGTGAAAATATAAAGTTTTTACGAGTTAGTTATATTGAAAATTGGGGATATTCGAAGGTGAATGAATAAGTTAGTAGTTTTCCTACCCTCGATATTGGTAGATTTGGGTATTCTTATGTTTGAATCTGTCTAATATATGTTCATATGGGTGAAAAATAATGATAATAATAAAATGCAGGAACACTATAGTCCTGTTAGTAAGGATGTTGCCCGAGACCTTATTATGAATGCATGTATTGTTAATATATTGGTATCTTAAGCATGATAGTGTATAAAGAACCATAAGAAAATAGTTGAAGTGTGAAAATATAAAGTTTTTGCGAGTTAGTTATATTGAATATTGGGGCCATTCGAAGGTAAATGAATAAGTTATTAGTTTTCCTACCCCCGATATTGATAGATTTGGGTATTCTTATGTTTGATTTCTGTTAGAAATCTTAGTATGACTGTTTGTATTGGCCATGTAAAAGTATGTTCAGTGAATGAAATGTATATATGAGGTTTGAGTTACGATGAGTGCTGGTGAGGATTCAGTCTTTATCATGAGATCGGCAAAATATTCAGAAAAAGTAGGTTAAAGGGAATTTAGCATATGAAGAAATATGGAGTTTACTATCTTTTGGGGCAAAGTATGTCGGCTCTTGATTTGGATTGTGTGATGGGTCTAATATATAAGTTCATACGGATAAAAATTAATAATAATAATAATAATAATAATAATAATAATAATAATAATAATAATAATAATAATAATAATAATAATGGAAAAGGTATGACGAATGTTGGTGAGGGTCCTGTTTGAAACCTCTGTGAAAATGTTTGTTGATTATATTGACATCTAAAGCATTTTAGTATAAGTTAGTTTATAAAGAATAGCAAGAATATAAATGAGGTGTGAAAATACAAAGTTTTTAAGACATAGTTATATCGAATGTTGGTATCATTCGAAAGTAAATGCATAAGTTATTAGGCTGTATAGCTTCGATATTGATAATGCTGCATATATGTTACCTAGATTTGAAAGCAAGGTATTCTTATGCTAACTAGATTAGGGAAATTTAGGTATTCTTATGTTCGATGCTGTTAGAAATCTTAGTATGAGTGTTGTATTGACAAAGTAAAAGTATGCTCAATAAATGAAATGTTTATATGAAGGAGGCGTTACGACGAGTTCTGGTGAGGAATCTTATCTTTATCATGAGAAATCGCCTAAATATTCAGGGAAAACAGGAAAAAGGTATTTAACTTGTGAAGAAATATGGAGTTTAGCATCTTTCGGTGCTAAGTATGTCGGCTCTTGATATGGAAAAAGAGTGTAATGGGCACTAATATATAAGTCCATATGGTTGAAAATTAATAATAAAATGAAGAAAAAGTTATTACGTGTGTTGGGGCGGCTTCGGACCATTTGTCAATGTCAAGAAAAATGCTGAAAGGTAAGGGGATTACCTGGAAAATTAAAAGGTGCACGTGTAAATGGAATATATATGTAAATGATTATTCGGTGTATGGTGATAAATGGTACAAACAAATGGGTTTATTATGTTCCCGTAGATCAATATCAGGAAAAAGGTAAAAAGGTCCATGTCTAATTACCTGGAAAGCTGAATTTATTAGGCTGGGTTTATATTTTCATCAATCAATGTCAAGGAAAAGGCATAAAGGTCCCAGTTTATTTACCTGGAAAGCTGAATTTATTAGGTTGGGTTTATATTTTCATCAATCAATGTCAAGGATAAGGCATAAAGGTCCCAGTTTATTTACCTGGAAAGCGTAAATTATTAGGATGGGCTTATATTTCCATCAATCAATGTCAAAAAAGGTAAACAGGTTAGCTGGAATTTACCTGGCCTATGGTGAAAGGTATACCGGTCTTAACCTTGTGTAATGTTTTATGATAACGCCCTCTGGTGAATGGATGAATATGAAAAAGGGGCGGGGCTTATACTTCTTTTGCGCTAATGCCTTAACTCTAATTGGTGGAATATTATTAGTATGGATTTTGGTGTCGTGACGCTTAGATGGACTCGGTTGGTCTTAGTGAAATATTGCCGTAAGTAAAAATGTTATATTATATTGTAAAAAATATATTACAGGCTATGCGATTACCTTTGTTTTAAAGAAATTCCGTGTTCCATTATGTTCATATACTTATTAAGTATATAAAGTATATAGTTTTATGAATGAAATGTTTTTTGAAAATGTTATTTTATAATTTTCATTTAATATTTATTGAAGTTTGTTAAAAATGTTTAGTGAAAAAGTTTTTCTTCTTAAAAATTTCTTAATTATTTTAAAACTTAAACGCAAACAGATTTTATTAATATATTTTTTTTTTTTAAAAATATTCATTTTTTTAAACTTTATATTTTAAAACGATCCACAATGTGTGTTGTTGTGTTGTTTGTTTGTGTGTGTGTGTGTGTGTGTGTGTGTATGTGTCTGCCTTTACAAGCTTTTATAGCTTACCTACCTCATGCTGCTAAGTAAGATATCATAAGGGTTTAGGGTATGAAATACTACTACTGTTACTATTACGTATGACATAATAATAATGATTGGGTATGTGTGTATATGTGTGTGCGCGTGTAGATATTCATATATGTGTTTAGCAATCTGTTATATAATAATAGTAATAATACTAATACTAATGATAATAATATATAGTGAAATTTATTTAGTGAAAAACCCTAAAAACAGTTACTATGGAAACATCTCATGTGTGTATTTGTGCAAGTATGTGTGTGTGTGTGTGTGTGTGTGTGTGTGTTCTTAATACCTGAGAAGTGAGAGAAGGGTGGGGTAGGGTGATGGGTGATCCCCACGTATATATATATATATATATATATATATTTATTATATTTCATCAATATTGTTATATACATATATATGAATGAATATTAATAACTTCATACTTTTTTATTTGATGAGGGTGGCTGATGCGGGACTGGGTAAGCTGTGTAAGGGTAAGGTCATGGGATACCCCTATTTATTTTATATTTATTTATTTTTTATTTTTTTTTATATATTTTTTATTATTTTATTTTTAATTTTTTTTATTTATTTTTTTTATATTTTTTATTTTTTTTTTTATTTTTTTTTTTTTTTTTTATTTTTTTTTTTTTTTTTTTTTATTTTTTTTTTTTTTATTTTTTTTATTTTTTTTTTTTATTTTTTTTTTATTTTTTTTTTATTTTCTTTATTTTTATTTTATATTATTATTTTATTTAATTTGGGATACCCCTTTTTTTTTATTTTTTTTTATTTATTTTTTTTATTTTAATTTTTTTTTTTTTTTTTTTTTTTTATTTTTACTTTTTTCTTTAAAATTTTTATTTTTTATTTTTATTTATTTTTTATTTTTGTCTTTACCTCTTATTTTTATTTATTATGTTTTATTTTCTAGTTATTATATATATTTTATTATTTATTTAAAATTATACCCATGTGAAACACCCTGTGAGCTGTATTTTTTAACAAGTTACCTCGGTATGGATGGTGCGACCCCTTACGGTCCGAATTTGTGAATGGTTCCCTGTGCAGAATGCGGGGTTGAAGGATATGATGTGGTAATATACATGTACCTGTGTCGCTGTGAACCCCAAGGGACGGTGATGGCTCCTTATGTTGAAGCGGATCCTGAGGGAGGGAGGATGTGGTAATGTGGGAAGTTATCCCCTGCGGGGTGCAGCGTGTTTTAACACGTGTTTAATAATTATTATTTCATAATAATTTTATTAATTAATTTTTAATTAATTAATAACTATTATTTTTTCACCCAACCCCCGTATATATATAAAATATATTATTTATTTATTTATTAAATACATTATTTTCTTTTAATTTTCCCCCCGGGATACCTTGGAACTCCGTCTCAGGGTATGGGAGC
>SEYY01007550.1:10000-17500 GCA_009176605.1 Armadillidium nasatum
ATATATATATATATATATATATATATATATATATATATATATATATATATATATATATAAATATCGATAATCTCACGGGCACATTCATCCCTACATCTCATCCATCCTTATTACTTCTCTCCATCTCACTCTGTCCTCCGGAAATCTACTACCTTTACCAAACTCAAACTTCTTCCTCCCAAAATTTCCCTCACCCCAACCATCCATCTCCACATTAGCCTTCCTCTCCCCCTACACCTTGGATCTAAGTACCATGTCAATCACCCTCTCCCTTATTCTTTAATTTCTTATTCTATATACCCTTCTCACACCACACATCGTTCTCAATTCCTTCATCTCGAACACATTCAAACTTTTCCTGGCCTGAGCATTTATCATCCAAGTTTCACACTCATACATTACTAACGGCGAATACATACTCTCAAACTTTTTAAAATTTATTTCCTTGGAAATTTTTCTTTCCTTCCATGCTTCCTTTATGCCCCCCTTCACTTTCATTCTCTCTACCACTTTATTGTTTATTTCCTTTCCATTTCCACCTTTACCTTCCACCAACATTCACAGATATTTAAACATTTTTAACTCCTCAGATTTCTCTTCCCACACTTCAACACCCCTCATTCCTCCTTTACACCTCCCCACTCCCAACCCCTATCCTCATAACTTTACATTTTGCTGGAATTACTTTCAGTTTTATTTGCACAATTCCACACAAACTTTTTCACCTACATTCTCAACTTTTCTCCAAACTCAGCCCTTAACACTTCATTAGTTGCGAAAGGAAAACATTTACCTCCATTTCCCCCTCCACATTTCTCTTCTCAACTTAATATTCCACCCTTCTCTCTTCATTCCCATAACTACACTATCCATGAACAGAATAAATAACCTCGGCAATGTTACGCATCCCTGTCTCAGACCCACTTTTACATTAAACCAATCAGTAAGTTCCTTTTTCATCCTCACCCTTGATCTACAATTCACATTAAAGGACTTGATTCCTTCCAGAAACCTTCCCCTCACCCACCTTTCCATTAATGTTTCAAACAAAATCCTCCTACATACCCTGTCATTTGCTGTTTCCAAATCCATAAAACACATACCCCTCCTTATTTTTTCCAAATCCATAAAACATGCATACCCCACCATATTTTTTAACACAATTTTTAATTAATCATTCTCAGTGTGAAGATCTCGTCCACACATCTCCTACCCTCTCTAAAGTCTCCTAGTTTTTCACCCCCTCCCTCTCTAGTTAAGTCCTTTATTATTGGTTTTAACACCCTCCCATAAATATTCCCTTCACATTCAGCACAATTACCCCTCAATAATTCTTACATGCCATCTTTTCTCCTTTTTCTTTAATAAATTTAACAAGTAGCAAAAGAACTAGCTTTTCAATTTGCTAGAACTGGTAGTACCTTTCATAAAGAACCATTTGTTTATCATATGTGCAAATGTCAAAAATCTTTCATATGAGTTTGCTTTACTTTCAAGCTAATCTTTCGTCCCTTTTGTGGGGTCATATTTAGTTTTGAAGCTGATTCTATAATTCTTTCAACTCTTAATAATATTCTATCAAGTCTTATGGTTGGAAAGGAAAACTTTCTCCAGATGGACTTCGCGTTCCTTTGCATCAATTTTATAACCATCTTCTGGCGTCTCCGAACCTTTCGATAGTACTTTCTCTCTGTTCATAATAAATAGATAATGCCTAACAATATCTGTTGAACATGATATTTACAGAAGTTTTCTTTCAGTATCCCCTTTTGTGAATGTGTTTATATGTATAAGTGTGTGTATGAGATTGTGTGTGAGTATATTGTATACCTTACATAACTAAACAATAAATCTGGAGTAAATTATATATGAGACTCTTTGTGATTGATATTAACTATGATCCCATTTCTTTAATTTCAATTCTCTCTAAAAATTTTTGAATCCATCCTAAACAGGAAGAATTTTATACATCTCAAATCTTCAAATCATTTCTCTGATTGCCATTATATCTTTCGTAAGAAACGTTCCGCTAGTGATCTTCTTTCTCTTCTCTCTAACTCTTGGTCCTCCGCTCTTCGACATTTTGGCGATTGTTTTGCTGTGGCGTTAGACATATTTAAAAGTTTTCGATTTCGGTAGAGTCTGGAAGAACGTTTGATTTCCAAAATTCTCTATTTCGTAATTTATCCTTCTCTCTGTGGCTTTTTCTATGTTCCTCTTTCAAGTAGTTCTGTAGGAGCTCTTGTAGATGGCCGCCTATTAATTGTATCTATTAATAGTGGTGTTCCTCAAGAATCTTTAACCTTACCCAACACTTTTTCTTCTTTTCATTAATGACCTTCTTTCTGTTACTTCATCTCCTATTTTATAATATGCCAACTACTCTAACCTTTATTACTCTTCTCAATTTGTAAGTCGCCCCTCCCAACAGCAGTTAATAGATACAAGGAGGATAGCCTTGGAGCAACTGACCTCTGATCCATCTCGCATTTCAAATTGAAGCAGATTAACATGGTTTTCAATGCCACTAAAGCTCAATTTCTTTATCTCTCCATTCGATACTATCTTCTACACAACTATGATATTTTCTATGAATACACACATCCCAAACCTTCATCTCTCCTTATTATTCTCGGTGTTTCTTTTTCTAGTAATCTTTCCAGAAAAGATCACATTACTTCTCTTCAAAAAAAAGCTTCAAAGATGTTAGGTGTTCTGAGGCTCAAAGAGAAATTTTTCACTCCACCTCAATCGATTGCTCGTTATAGGAGTTGAGTTCGGCCCCTTATGGAGTGCGCCTCACACATCTTGGTTGGTTCTATTCATATAGTTCTATTTGGAGAGGTGGATTCTAGGGCTTTTCTTCTTCTCAACTTTACTGCTCTCAATAATTTTCTTTAATCTCTTTCTGCCAGTCGAATTATTGCATCCGTCTATTTCCATACTATCGCTATTACAATTGACACTGCTCTTCTGAACTCTCTCGTCACATACTCCCTCCATTGATAAGAGATAGTGCTACACGTCTTTCTTCTCAATCTCATCTTTTTCCTCTTCAAATATCTGACCCCTGACTTAACAGCTATTATCAAACTTATATGTACTGTACTGGTAAAGTCTTGGAGCACACTCTCCCTTTTTCTATTTTCCCAACTTCCTTTAAATACACACTCTTGAAAATCGCGCTTGTAAATCTAAACCAGGTTTAAATTAGCTTTCGATTATTGAGTATGCAAACTGGACTGGTGACAAATTTAGTATTTACTGCATGTAGGCCTTTGCCCACCAGAAGTGATGTATATATATATATATATATATATATATATATATATATATATATATATATATATATATATATATATATATATATATATATATATATATATATATATATATATATATATATATATATATATATATATATATATATATATATATATATATATATATATATATATATATATATATATATATATATATATATATATATATATATATATATATATATATATATATATATATATATATATATATATATATATATATATATATATATATATATATATATATATATATATATATATATATATATATATATATATATATATATATATATATATATATATATATATATATATATATATATATATATATATATATATATATATATTCATTTAAAAAGCTATATATTCTACGTGCCATCCAGCAGTTGCTTTGTGTGCGTTAATCCGAAATGTGACTATTACCATGATCCAAGTTGCGATAACAGTTCTCAATTGCGTGGATTTCCAGTTTATAACAACCTTGTAGAATTTGGGCTCTATGGATGGAATTTCCCTAAAAGAATGTATATTCAAATACCGATTAGTAAGGTTTGCTATATAAGGGTAAGTTTTTATCATATTTTGAAATTAGCTTAAATATATGCATTCTACAATTACGCTGTTTAGAGTGTGCCAGCATGTTATTTTTACATTCTTATGTTCATTATTGATATTTGAAGTTTTAATGAAATTTTATCAAAATTTTAAGCTAATAATGCATTCTGAAAATAAGAAATTGATTTGCCTGAAATATTGTTTTTTTTTAAATTATCACCACTCAAGGATTGAGCCCTTTTCAAGAAGGGGCATAATTAAAAGATAAATGAAAACCAACTCAATCTCGAATCTAACGTAGATCCCCCTCAGGAGTGTGCAGACAGGGGATTTAGAGAGAGGTAAGTTAATTGAGCAGGAAAAACGGAATAAGGTAGGGAGTTCCGCAGAACAGAGGTGGTTGGAATGGAGGTACAACATCATGCAAGCCTAGAGTTTGCATTGCTCACACAAAGTTCATGCGCAAGCAAGGCGCCCTTTGTGCTGAGAGGGCGACGCAATGGTGGTGGAATGCAAGAGTTCAACTCCCTCGAGCACCTGCTGTTGTAGTGCCTATAGAAAAAAGAGAGTGCCCAAACGTCATATAAAAGTTTAAAAGTAAGGGACAGTTTATTTGTCTTTTATCGTTAGACTCAACCTTATTCCAAAAATTGTTGGAATTGGAACCACCCCAAATGAGAGAACACTACTTCATACAAGGCCGGATAAGACCCTTATACCGTTTAATTGAAGTAACTGTTCAGAAGAAAAAAATTCAAGCAATCTGAACAGAACTCCAAGCTTTTTAGATGCTACCAGTAGTATGAACCCCACTTTTGGCCACATACGGTTTTTAAACCGGATAACAGGTTCGATAAAAACCTGAACGGAATTTTGATTTGCAATGCAAATCTCTCCGCTCAGATTGACCCTATGCTCTTTCCTGACACCATTTAACTCATTGAAATTGGCCTCAAGTCTGGGGAAGGGGCCTAAGCAGGGGCCCCGTGAACCCACCAAAATGGTATTACGAAATTGCCTGAGTTTGCAAAATTCCTGCGTTCACCTCACTTTCTTTCCTGACCATTTTCTTTGCGGTTCAGTCAGGATGAATTGGCTCCAATCTGGGTTTCTAGGGGTCCGGGGGTCCGCGTGGGTCCGTGAACCGGCCGGCAAAGAAAATGTCAGGAAGGTCCCTGAGAATGCAGCATTGCACGCAAATGCTGAAAAGACCGTTCGGTTTTTTTCGAGCCGGTCATCTGGTTTAAAACCGGATGTGGCCGATAGTGGGGTCCATACTACTGCCACCTTAGCAACCGTTGTGATATGAGGTCTCCAAGATAATTTATTGTTTATGTTCAGACCAAAAATATTAATGTTGCTTACGGGTGAGACTGGAGAGCCGTCGAAGAAGATAAGAAAGTTTGGAAGTGTTTTTGAGAGAGAGATGTGAAGAAGTTTAGCTTTAAAAATTGTTGAATATCACAAGGTTTCTGTGGACCCAAGAAGAAATCTCATCTAGTTTGGCAAGAATGGGATCGAAACGTTGAAGACGAAAAGCAACTATAGAAGCAAAAAAGAGAGCAGATTTGAAATGAGAAGAAAAATGGAGAGTTGATTCTTCGGCCTAAGAATGAACAGACTTAGAAGTAAAGCTGAAGAGACCGTTGATGAAAAGTAATAAAGTGAGAGATAGATCAGAACCTTCAAGAATACCACAATCAATAGGGAATGAAGAAGAAGTCGCTCCATCAAAGTGCTAATATGGAACGATTTGAGAGGAAACTAGACATATGTAAGTCAAGATAAGGAGGAAACCCAAAGGAAAAGAGCTTAGAGCACGACGTATGCCAAATCCCGTCAAAAGCCTTGGATATATCAAGCGTCACCACACAAGACTCCCCATAATCCCTAAGTTCAGAAGACCATAGATCAGTAAGATAGGAAAGTATGTCATCAGTAGACCTGGAGCGTCGAATGCCATACTGGTGATCTGAAAGTAGGGAATGAGATTCCAAATGTTTTTAATATATGTAGGCAATGCTGATTAGATTTGACTAGATTGATTTTCTGAACTTTAAATAAGTGTAATATACAGATTTATTAATATTAATATTAATCATGTTTTTACTAAATCCTAATCCAATGAAAACTATATTTCTTGAAATAATAAGCATGCAGTGAAAAAAGTAATATTTGTGATTTAATCTCTCTCTCTCTCTCTCTCTCTCTCTCTCTCTCTCTCTCTCTCTCTCTCTCTCTCTCTCTCTCTCTCTCTCTCTCTCTCTCTCTCTCTCTCTCTCTCTCTCTCTCTCTCTCTCTCTCTCTCTCTCTCTCTCTATCTATCTATCTATCTATCTCTTATAAAACGTTAAATATTCTTATTTGAAATTTTAAAATTATCTTTGTTTATTTTATACTTTCGATTTTCCGAATTTTAATTTAAATTGAAAAATTAAAATAAAAGTTTCTTTAATCAATTCCGAATAATAACAATTTAATAAACTATTAATTTAGGAAAAATTAATATAATTATCATGAAATAATTTTAAAAAAATAATAAAAACTAGTCACCATAAGAATGCCGAAAAGAGTGTTTCAAATGTATTAAGAATAATTAGAAATATTTTTCTTATAATTGTTCAGATATATAATAATGGTTTTAAATTAACAATTGAAAACATACTCTCGCCCCCAAAATATTCTCTATTTAAGTTGTCCATTTACTCAAATTTATATATATATATATATATATATATATATATATATATATATATATATATATATATATATATATATATATATATATATATATATATATATATATATATATATATATATTATATATATATGTATATTAATTTTTAATTTTAATATATATATATTGTTACGTTTTTTAACTTATCACGTCGATGATATTAAATGGAAAATATAATTAATTAATGAATGAAACTTATAGTACCAGAATTGGTATATTTGTATGTAGTGCGAGTTTTGTAAGATAAGTTCGTCTGAATAATATCGGAGAAATAATATTTAATAATTAATCCGCACGCTACGATATTTTAATAGTATCGTAGTTTAAAGAATCCAGGTACTTAAGCGAGTGACCTATATTTATATGGAGTCATTTTACTGACTTTAACCTCTAAAGAGAGAAACCCGACAAAAGGGTTGATATTATAGATTAATAGGAGAAGTTAAATACCTCCTGGGAAGAATATTAGAGGAAGTTGAATACTTCCTGAAAGATTAAATATAAAAGGAGAAGTAGAATTCCTCCTGGAAGAAATTAAATAAGTAGGAGGAGTTGAATATCTCCTGAAGAATTAAATGAAATAGGAGAAGTAGAATTCCTTCTGGAAAGATATTAAATAAAATAGGAGAAGTTGAATTCCTCCGCGAAAGAGTAAATAAATAACAGGAGAAGTTTAATACCTCATGGGAAAGAAAAGCAAATAAATAAGAGAAGTAGAATTCCTCCTAGAAAAAATTAAATAAATATAGGAGAAGTTGAATACCTCCAAAAAAATTGAGTAAATAGGAGAATTAGAATTCCTCCTAGAAGAATAAAAAGATTGGAGAAGTCGAATACCTCCAAAGAAGAATAATAGGAGAAGTAGAATTCCTCCTGGAAAAGATT
>SEYY01007550.1:22500-32500 GCA_009176605.1 Armadillidium nasatum
AGATGTGAGAGCAGTACTCCATCCAAGGGCGGATGAGACCCTTGTATAATTGGAGTAACTGCGAGGAAGAAAAAAATTCTCGCAGTCTAAACAGAACTCCCAGCTTCTTTAAGGCCGCCCTAGCAACCATTGTGATATGAGGTTTCCAAGACATTTTTTTGTTTATGTGAAGGCCAAGGATGTTTATATTGTCAACAGGAAAGATGGTAGAACCATCGAAATAAATAGAAAAGTTAGGAGTTGTCTTTGAGAGGTAGATTTCTATAAGTTGAATTTCACAAGGTTAAGACGACCCCACTGGGAAATTCTATCCAGATCTGCAAGAATGGAATCGGAAAGATGAAGACGAGAAGCAACTCAAGATGGAAAGGAAGGAACAGATTTTAAATGAGTAGAAGAATGGAGGGTTGAGTCATCGTCATATGAATGTATAGGGTTAGATGAACAGCTGAGATCATTAATGAAAAGTAAGAATAGAGTAGGAGACAAGACAGAGCCCTGAGGAACACCACTATTGACAGGAAAGGAAGAAGCCACTCCATTAATGAAAAATATGAAAAAAATGGTAGTGGTTGAATTCAACCTAGCAACAATATTTATATGTACAGTCGTGAACAAAAGTTCGTTCCTATTAGGCTGGAAATAAATATTTATATAAAATGGGGATCATTTCAGGTTCAGCCAAAAACAGTTCAATTAAGCCCCTCTCAATGATTTTATTGTCTTTTTATTCAAAATAGAGGAGCTTTTATGAAATGATTTCCATTTTATATAAATATTTATTTCCAACCTAATAGGAACGAACTTTTGTTCACGACTGTACATATATGTCAATTTATATATATATTCCAAATATTTTCGTATAATCATGAAAATCCACTGTTTTATTTTAGTTTCCATGTGTGACCTCCCGGCTGTCACGGGGTAAAGTAAAAAAAAAAAAAAAAAAAAAAAAAAAAAGCAAAAATTCTATTACCAATGTGAAAAAAATCCCTTCCTGAGGTGCCGTGCTTATATTGAAAGAACTCGCATCTACGCGCCAGTTTATTTTATAACCTTGAAATTATTGTGTACCGCGGGCCGCCTGCGTATCACTTGGCACATGGGGGGGGCAAAGGCGCGGGCCGCAAGCGTAGCCACGCGGCAGTCAACGTGTTAACAACAGCAAAAATGGAACGATTAGAAAGAAAACTAGACATAAGTAAGCAAAGAGAAGGAGGAAAACCAAAGGAGGGGAGTCTGGAAAGCAGTGACGCATCCTATACCTGATCAAACGCCTTAGATATGTCAAACGCCACCACGAAAGTCTCCCCATGGTCCCTAAGGGCAGAAGACCATTGATCTGTGTGATAGGAAAGTATATCCCAGTGTATATATATATATATATATATATATATATATATATATATATATATATATATATATATATATATATATATATATATATATATATATATATATATATATATATATATAGTATATATATATATATATATATATATATATATATATATATATTATATATATATATATATATATATATATATATATATATATATATATATATATATATATATATATATATATATATATATATATATATATATATATATATTATATATATAATCTGACTGCTGTCAAACTCGGACGTGTTTGAAACAGCTGGGAAAGAAGAATAGAGAAGAGCCAGAGAGAGGATTGAAAGGGTGGTCTGGGGTCTTCTGACGAAGTGTTCAAGATCTTTTCGTCTGAGAAAGAAAAGATAGATTGAATGCAAGAATCCAGATTGTTATTTACAAGTAAATGAAAAATTTTATTAGTCGAAGAAAATATTTAAAAATTTTATTGAATTTAACATTTGAAATTAAAATAAGTTGATTCAAAATTAATATTTAAACTATCAAGAGGAGCAACAAAATTTTCGAAAGAGGTCTTTTAGTAATTTTAAATCAAAATCATCTGTGGAGCAACAAAATTTTCGAAAGAGGTCTTTTAAGTAATTTTAAATCAAATCATCCGTGAAGCAATAAAATTTTTAATTGAAACTTTTAGATAACTTCTGGTCAAAAAGGATTGGGATTTCGACGCAGTCAGGACATATGAGGAATAATTCTTCGCCTGGTTCTAGAGGCTGGGAACCTTTTAAACCGGTTTTTTTTTCTTCCCAAGTACGGCTGCAGGAATATGAAGTTTCTGCAGCCGACGCCACCCTGCATCTTGCGGGATACGGTGTAGAGTATAATAATATATATATATATATATATATATATATATATATATATATATATATATATATATATATATATATATATATATATATATATATATATATATATATATATATATATATATATAGTGATGTATCGGATGTCATTTTTTCGAATTTACGGATGTGGATGCGGATGCGGATGCGGATGCGGATGCGGATGTCGAATTTTGGAGAAGTGCGAATGCGGATGCGGATGTTGAATTTTCGAATGTGCGGATGATGCGGATGTTCGGAATGAATGGATGCGGATGCGGATGCGGATTTCAAAGTGCGGATGTGGATGTTGATTTTTAGAAAAGTGCGGATGCGGATGCGGATGCGGATGCGGATGTTAATTTTGATGAGCATATGAATGCGTATGCCATCACTAATATATATATATATGTATATATATATATATATATATATATATATATATATATATATATATATATATATATATATATATATATATATATATATATATATATATATATATATATATATATATATATATATATATATATATATATATCACTATCACCTTTCCCACTTTTGTGGGGTGGTGCCCTCCCCAATTCCCTTAAAAACATACCCATTCTTACCTCCCAATGCCTTTCACCACCGTCCTCCATCTCAGTCTGTGCTTCGCAAGTCTTCTACCCTCTTCTAAACTCAAATTTCTTCAACCCAAAATCTCTCTCACTCCATCCATCAAGCTCCACTTTGGCCTTCCCTTCCCCCTACCCCCAACCACCTCGGATATAAGTACCTTGTCCACCATTCTGTCCTCATTCATTCTACACATATGTCTAAACCATTTTAGCACACCCTCCTTCGCTCTTCCATTTACACATCTCCTTTCTAATCCTATCAATCCTTCTCAATTTACCTATCGCTCGCAAACCTTTAATCTCAAAGACATTCAAACTTTTCCTCGCCAGAACACTTATCATCCTTGTTTCACTCCCATTCAATACAAGATGTAAACACATACATTCAAACTGTCTTATCTTTATTTCTTCAGAATCTACTGATTCTGATAGAAAAATTCTGGAATCCCTCTATATTAAACGTCTCAACCCCCAACTAAATTCAGCAACCTCGTCCGTCCCCCTTCTAATCTATTGACCTTTCTCCTGCAATATATACATATATATGCGCATCCATATATTTAAAAAAACTTATTTCAAATCAAATATACTATGCTTCCTGTTTTTTTCTCGCCTATAACCAACTAACTTAATATTCAAAAACACCGATTACATTCATTTCACCTTTGTTATTTGTAATTTATAACTTGTGCTTGTAACCTTTGCTCGTTTGCTTTATCATTTAAATCTTAAATTTTTTATTTATTTTTGTCATACATATTGTGATTTATTATTAATTTCTTTGAGATTCTTTTGTTGCAGGAAATATTGAAAATGGATTTATAATAATCCGAAACGTCTATTTATCATGATTATTAAAGTTTATAATTTTTATGCATTATGTTGCTACCTACGTTATTAGCATTATGCTTCATAATTCGTATAAGGTTCCCTAGGAACAAATCTTTAGCTTCTATATATATATATATATATATATATATATATATATATATATATATATATATATATATATATATATATATATATATATATATATATATATATATATATATATATATATATATATATATATATATATATATATATATATATATATATATATATATATATATATATATATATATATATATATATATATATATATATATATATATATATATATATATATATATATATATATATATATATATATATATATATATATATATATATATATATATATATATATATATATATATATGAAATTTCAAGTATGCTAAATTAGGATTCGAGCCTTTAACTTTAAGCAAGCATAAAAGAGTGTTACAGTGTTACCTCTGTACAAAAGAAATTCAATAAAAATTGCCATGTAAGTGAAAGAAGCTCCCCTTCCCAACTAACAGAACTCTGGCATAAAGGCAGCAGATCAGTTATTGTTCTCTTAACTGTAGTTTGAAATAAAACCGCATAAACTCTAGAATTAAATTCTTTAATTTCACGTCTACTAAATGAGGACTCTAACTACGAAATGCGAAGATGATAAATGATAAGAATGAATGTTACTTATATGCCGCAATAATATCACGACATTTAGTCTGCATAGCGGTTGCTTTAGAGCTTTCTCACTATGATTTCCTTTTGAACTACCGTGATACAGAGGTAAAAGTATATATTCGAATTCTTAGAAGACTCTCAGTTATCAAATTTCATTCCACGGTTAATTTGGTTTTATTATATATATATATATATATATATATATATATATATATATATATATATATATATATATATATATATATATATATATATATATATATATATATATATATATATATATAATATATAATATATTCAGTAATAATTATTATCTCTCTCTATCTACATCCTTTTTTTTTTTTTAAATCAGATGGAAATACGAAAATTTTATCGACCAAATAATTCATTGGACGGTGTTTACTTCAGGTGGGATGAATGCAAGTTTGCCACTTTCACTTGTACTGCAAAACACCATTGGGCAGAAAATTTAATAGATTATCATTCCGGTTGTCTTTTTATTTCAATTCAGTTCTTGAAGAAAGAAAGCAAAATGGTATGGTATGATTGACATATATATATTATATATATATATATATATATATATATATATATATATATATATATATATATATATATATATATATATATATATATATATATATATATATATATATATATATATATATATATATATATATATATATATATATATATATATATATATATATATATATATATATATATATATATATATATATATATATATATATATATATATATATATATATATATATATATATATATATATATATATATATATATATATATATATATATATATATATATATATATATATATATATATATATATATATATATATATATATATATATATATATATATATATATATATATATATATATATATATATATATATACTATATACATATATATATATATATATATATATATATATATATATATATATATATATATATATATATATATATATATATATATATATATATATATATATCTTCCTGTGGGCAAAGGAAGGAGGCCTACCAAATTCTACCGGATTTGAGAAATATCAGATCTTGGTTGTTAAAGGCCGACATATCCAGATACAGGGCGCTTAAATATGTAAAAGTCAAAGGAATCCTGGAAAACAGATAAAAGGAATGTATTTCAGAAATTACCAGTAGAGTAAATGTAAGATTGAGCATAGTGGTTAAATCTGGAGTCAGAGAGTTGGACTGAGAAAGAATTAGAATGTGTAGAATGGCGTGTCGCACAAACTCTTGGAGAAGAGTATGAGAATCATTGGAGAAGGTATGCGACAGGAGAGTTCAGAAGAGAAGTGTCCATTATAATAGAGATAACATAGAGAGAGTGACGCAACAATTCGACGGACAGAAAGAGACTGGAGAGAATTACTAAGAGCGAAAGATTTAATGAGACAAAAATTCCTTGACTTCACCTTCTCAAGAAGAGCTGTATGAGTGGAAGCACTCCAGATGTGTGAGGCGTACTCCATGAAGGGTCGAACAACACCCTTATAAAGAGAAAGCAACTGGGTGGCGTGAAGCAATTCTGAAGGCGCCTCTGAACACCCAGCATCATGAAAGCTTGTTTAGAAAGTGAAGTTATGTGATCTTCCCAAGGAAGATTACGAGAAAAAGAACGTCGAGAATATTAACCACCTTCCTTGAAAAAGAATCTGCTTGTAAGTGGGGTTGATCTGTAAAATAAAAAATGAAGGTTTGAGTTGTTTGTTTTTGAAGATATCATAGTTGTTTGGAAGGTTGCGTCTACTACAATGATGGAGAAACTGAATTTTTGGGGAATTGAAAACGACTAAACTTTCTTTGCCTCAATTTGAAATACGTAAAAGATCGGAAGATAATTGCTCCAATGCTACCCTCCTTGTGTCTATTGACTGCTGTTTGAAAGGACATTTTTCAAACTGGAAGGAGAAATGAAGAGTGGATTCCTTAGTATAGATGTGGAAAGGAGATGAAATAATAGAAAAAAAGTCATTAATGAAAAGCATTAAAAGTGTTGGGAATAGGATAGAATTCTGATGTACACCACTGTTAATAAGTTTAAATGATGAATGATGGCTGTCTACAATAGCTGCTATAGAACGAACGGAAAGAAAATCATAGAGAATGATAAATTCCTAAAAAGGGAAGTTTAGAAATCAAAGCCTTGTGCCAGATTCTAACGAAAGTTTTGGAAATATCCAGGGTAACAGCAAAATATTCACTAAATGCCAAATGCAGCCATATTGGCGATCAGAGATAAAATTAGAAGAATTGAGTTGTTTCCAAATCTTCCTGTTATAGATTCATAATTATTAGAGGGAACGGAGTTTAAAGAATTACGATGGTATTTGGAGGGTCGAGATGGATTCCCCTTCTTGGCCACTGGCTGAATGAACGAAAGTTCCAGTAAGTTGGGAAGACAGAATTAGAAGCACAGAGACGAAATAGTTTTCTAAGGCACTGTGCAAACTTAGAAATAACACAAGTTTTGAGAATTACCCTGCGTCTTCTAAGTATTAAGCTCAGAGAGAGAAGAAATAACGTTTATAAAAGAAATTTTAATTTCATGCAAAAATTAGTTGGAGGGAGTTGAAGGAGAAGGAATAGTTCCGGAATCGTCTAAAGTTAAATTAGAGAAAAAAGTTTGAGGGAAGAATACAGCTTTATAAGAAGGTAAAACGGCAGTTATGTCACCTAAAAATACTATTTGAGGGAAAGTTGAAGAAGAAAAGTTAGAGTTGACATTTTTTGAAAATGCGAGAAAGAGCTTGAAGAAGAATCAGGAAGATTATTGCATTTTTACAAAGAAAATAATTTTTGGTATTGTGGAGAATTGATTTTTCAAGATTCCGGAATGAAATATAAGTTGCATGCTTTTCTAAAGTTTGAAGTAACGGTAATCCCTATAGGCAGCATCCCTGAAGGAAATATCACGAGGACAAGCAATTCTGATGGCACGAGGGGGGTGAGGAGTTGTCGGTTAGAATATATATATATATATATATATATATATATATATATATATATATATATATATATATATATATATATATATATATATATATATATATATATATATGATGTACAAGAACTTATCATTATTTTATAATTTCGTGATATATATATATATATATATATATATATATATATATATATATATATATATATATATATATATATATATATATATATATATATATATATATATATATATATAATATATTATTATAAAAATTTCAATTAATACTTTTTTAAAAAATTAAAACTATTTTTAAAAAATTATTAAAGTACAATATATATATATATATTATATATATATATATATATATATATATATATATATATATATATATATATATATATATATATATATATATATATATATATATATATATATATATATATATATATATATATATATATATATATATTATATATACAAGATTTAATTAATATTTATTTACTGAATCAAAATAAAATCTTCGTCTTGGCAAAAGATTTGAAAACTTTACAAAAATTTTTAATTCAAAATAAATCTTTTGAAGAAAAAAATTTAAAAAAATTTTTTTTCTAAAAATTTCAAGATTTTTGATCAGCTTCCTTGTGAAGCTTTGATTTTATTTTTTTAAAATTGAATGCCATCGATTAATTTTAATAATGAGAAAATGCGACCAATAGAACATTGCTTTCAGGATTGAAAACCTCCCAATTATTTCTGACAAAAATTATATATATATATATATATATATATATATATATATATATATATATATATATATATATATATATATATATATATATATATATATATATATATATATATATCCAGAAGAAGTCCCCCCCCCCTCCATCACACAGGGATTCCACTTGCCTTGATAATTGATTTTCATCTTAGAAATTTCTTTGGTGGAATCTTTCTCTAGGGTCATCACCCACTGTTCCAAGGTTCGGAGTGAAGAGATTGAGGTGGGAGTATAGAAAATGAATTTTAATTGACATTCTGCATCCCATTTCATCATAAGACAGTAACAAATCCTCAATACACTTTTCGTAATCTGGCACCCTTGTGTTATCAAGGAATCCATGACAGACTGATTTAAATGCTTCCCATGCTCTTCATTCCTTTAAAGTGAGAAGCTCTTCAAATTCATCACCTATCGGATCTGAGGTCCAACGATGCTCTCCTTGAAGTTAGTAGAACTTAAAATTACACAAGTGTTGGTAGGCAGCGCCATTTTTATTCATAGCTTTAACAATATTTTTCATTGAACCGAGTTTGATGTGAAGATTGTCGTTATCATTTTTGTGTTATCAATGAGCATGTTTAGGTTATAATATTTACTTAAACTCGGGCCATAAATTTTGTTTAAAATTTGCAATAATTTATCTCCACCTGCCAGATATATTTATCATCATCTAACCAGCTTTGACCTTAATACTAAATGAATGGAAACTTTTCCCATTTTTAGCAAAATCCGTTAAATATACATTCTTACAGTGAATATGGAGTTGCAGTTTACATAGTGACAGAGAGAGAAAGGAACCCATTTGAGATGGGATCTTTGCAGAACTTTCATCCCGATTCTTTTTCACCTGCTTGTTCATCCCGATTCTTTTTCACCTGCTTGCTTTACTTCTCTGCCTACCAATCCAAGTTTTCACAGCTTTGTGGAACGTTTCCACAGGACCCTCAAATCAACTTCAACTGCCAGGAGGCACAATTAGTTAGTTTCGTTGCTAGCCAGTGGCTAAAAAGCGAAAGCGAAATATGTGAAAACAGCCTGAGGGGGCAGTTTCCCTTCAATTTCCACCCTCAAAATATCCAGGAATGAGCGTAGCGTATTTCCCCTATGAAAAATATGGTAATGAACGAACGTGGCCGATTTCCTCACCCCTCCCTCGTTTCCACTCAGTGCCAGCTAGCACTCGCTGCCAAAGGCGGGACTTACTAATATATATATTGCGAAAACGTACTTTAAAAATTGTTATATATGCCTTATTTATTTGTATGAGATTTAATTTCGTGTCCTTTTGAATAAAATAACTAATAGTTATATCAAATTTCATCATTTTCACAAAGAGAAACAATTTTTTCAAATGATACCCTGGCTAAGTCATTTAACGTACCACTACTCATTTGATTTCGCAAAAGTGATTTGATCCATTTTAAACATTAGAACGATCTTTCTGCACCAATGGATGTTACGGATAGTTTCCATCAAGGTTCCCAACATTACATAGATCATCAAGTTCCTTTATTAACGCATAATTACAGAATGGTGTTCTGTTATTGATATGTCCATTGTTTCATCCAGTTAAATGGAAATGAATAAGACTTCATTAATTTCTTCTCTAACGCGTTCATCTATAACTTTACTCAAGCATTAAATGAGATCGTTTTGAATCATGGTGAAGTTTCTTGAAAAATTTTGAGTGAAGAACAAATTCTTTAAATCGACTGCAATAATAAAAATAGTTCAATGTAGTTGCCTTTATTATTGCTTAGGAAAGGAAATAACAGAATAAATTAGTCTCTTTATTATTTGCTGATTTTCAGACTTCATTGTTTCTTTATTG
>SEYY01007550.1:37500-50000 GCA_009176605.1 Armadillidium nasatum
CTCCTTTCTGACTCTTTTCTTCTGCATTTTGATGTATCTTATGTTGTGGATCTGTACATATCAAACGAATTTAAAAATTTAAAACAATTTAATTGAGACAATAAGTGATATATATTGTGTATAGTAATGTTTATTTCTTATATTGAAAGCATATTATATGGCTGCCAGTTGCCTAAATGTTGGAATACTTTATAGTTTCTACCTGTTGAATTGTTGCGTCACTCTCTCTACTATTTTTTTTACAACTTATATTGCTCTTATGTACTCTCTTTCGTCTCGTATCTCCTCCACTGAAATGGGAACGTGCTACACAGTTTTATCCTTTCTCAGTCCAACTGACCCCAGATTTTAACCGCTATGCTCAATCTTACATGTACTCTACAGGTAAAATCTGTAACACAATCTTTGTTTTCCCAACTTCCTTTGACTTCCACATTTTCAAATGCCGTGTATAGAAGCATGTCAGCCTTTAACTTAAATATGGTTTCCGGTAGCTCTCCAACTGATTAAAATTATTAGTGGTCTGACTTTTCTTCACCAAAGTATATATATATATATATATATATATATATATATATATATATATATATATATATATATATATATATATATATATATATATATATATATATATATATATATATATATATATATATATATATATATATATATTAAAAGACTATAGTTATAACGAAGCGGTTTCTTTCCCTAGCATATATACATTGTATCCTCTAAGCAACATCCTAAGGAATTTTCCCATTTTTACAATAAAAATAATCCTGAACTTCGCTTCCATCATTCT
This sequence comes from Armadillidium nasatum, assembly GCA_009176605.1. Lineage (NCBI taxonomy): Eukaryota > Metazoa > Arthropoda > Malacostraca > Isopoda > Armadillidiidae > Armadillidium > Armadillidium nasatum. The sequence goes on from SEYY01007550.1 coordinate 38,303, forward strand.
CATAAACTTTTAAAACCCTATGTAGAATCACTTGCCTCTTTACGGTTTTCTTTGAATTCTTGTTTTAACCTTTCCCGACAAGTTTACTTGTTCCAAAATTTCTAATTCCACCTTATAGAAAAATCAGGGGAAGTTTACAAGATGCCTTGCAACACTTGTCAGGAGTCTTTCTTTGGTGAAATCATAAAAATTAGACATCACGAGAAATGAAGGAATATGGCGTTGCTATGGTTATATCTAGGGTTGGCCGAGCTCCGGAATTTTCCGCACCGCACCGCACCACACCGCACCAGGTCGTCGTGCACCGCACCGCACCAGTTGGCGTTCATTGCGCACCACACCGCACCGCACCGGAAGCAAAATGCAGTGCACCGCACCGCACCGCACCAAAAGCTAAACTAAGCGCACCGCACCGCACCGAAATCAGCGCACCACGCACCGCACCGCACCGACATATACAATTAAAGCATATATATATATATATATATATATATATATATATATAATATATATATATATATATATATATATATATATATATTATTTCACCTCTGGTGGGCAAAGGCCAGCGGCCTACTAAAATTCCACCAGAGTTAGGGGGAAAGACGGAAGCCTGGTCAAATTAAAGGCCGACGTGACCTGATACAGGACGTTTGAACGTGTGTAAGTCATAGGAAGTTGAAAAAATAGAAGAAGGGAGTGTGTTCAAGACTTTACCAGTAGAGTACATGTAGGACAGAGCATAGCGGTTAAGTCTGGGGTCAGAGAGTTGGACAGAGAAAGGACGAGACTGTGTAGAAAGTCGAGTCGCACGAGCCCTTCTCGGTGGAGGAGGTATGTGACGAGAGAATTCAGAAGAGCAGTATCATTGTAATAGCGATATTATAGAGAGTGACGCAACAATTCGACGCGCAGAAAGAGATTGAAGAGAGTTAGTAAGAGCAGGAGAGTTGATGAGACGAAATGCCCTAGACTCTACCTTCTCTAGGAGAGCTGTATGTATGGAACCAAATACATAGATGTGCGAAGCATACTTCATACAAGGGCGAACAACACCCCTTTACACAGCAAGCAACTGGGGTGGAGTGAAGAAATACTGAAGGCGCCTCAGAACACCCAACCTCTTAGAAGCTTTTTAGAAAGAGAGGTAATGTGATCTTTCCAAGAAAGATCACGAGAAAAGGAAACACCGAGAATATTAAGAACAGATGAAGATCTGAGTTGAGTGTTTTCGAAGAAGATATCATAGTTGTGTGGAAGATTGTGTTGAGTGGAGAGATGGAGGAATTGAGTTTTTGAGGCATTGAAACAACCATGTTTTCTCTGCCCCAATTTGAAATACGAGATAGATCAGATGGTCAGCTGCTCCAAGGCAACCCTCCTTGCGTCTAGTAACTGTTGTTGAGAGGGGCGCCTTTCAAAATTGAAAAGAGTAATGAAGGGTGGAATCATCAGCATAGGAGTGGATAGGAGATGAAGTAACAGAGAGAAGGTCATTAATGAAAACTAGAAAAAGTGTTGGGGATGGAACAGATAGTTGAGGAACACCACTATTAATAGATTTATAGGATGAACGGTGGCCGTCCAACAGCTGCTATACGACCAGAAAGGAAATCATAGAGAAGGCCACAGAGAGAAGGGTAGATTCCGAAAGAGGGAAGTTTGGAAATCAAAGCTTTGTGCCAGACTCTATCGAAAGCTTTCGATATGTCCAGCGCGACAGCAAAAGATTTCACCGAAATGCCGAAGAGCGGAGGACCAAGAGTCAGAGAGAAGGGAAAGAAGATCACCAGTAGAGCGTTTCTTACGAAAGCCATACTGGCGATCAGAGATAAGATTAGAAGAATTGAGATTTTTCCAAATCTTTCTGTTAAAGATAGATTTGAAAACTTTAGAAAGAACGGAAGGTTAAAGAAATTGGACGGTAGTTAGAGCTTTGAGAGGGGTCCCCCTCCTTTGGCACAGGCTGAATGAGCGCACGTTTCACCAGCAAAGAAGGGAAGGTTGAAGTAGAAAGACATAGACGAAATAGTTTACCAAGGCAGGGTGCAAGCTCGGAAGCACAAGTTTTGAGAACCACAGGAGGGATACCATCAGGATCGTACGCCTTCTTAGTGTTAAGCTCAGAGAGAGCAGAAATGACATCTTTAGAAGAAATTACAATTTTAGGCATAAATGAGTTAGGAGGGGGTTGAAGGAGTAGGAACAGCTCCGGAATTGTCTAAGGTTGAATGAAAGGCAAAAGTTTGAACAAAGAGTTCAGCTTTAGGGGAGGGCAAAACGGCAATTGAACCGTCAGAAGATACTAGAGGAGGGAAAGAGGAAGAAGCAAAGTTAGAGTTGACATTTTTGGCAAAATGCCAAAAAGGGCGAGAGAAAGAGGAGCCAGAAAGATTATTGATTTTCTACGGAGAAAAGAGTTTTTAGTATCTCCAAGAATAGATTTTGCTCGATTTCGGGATGAAATATAAGTTGAGTGAGGTTCTGGAGTTTGAAGACGACGGTATTCCCTAAAGGCAGCATCCCTGAGGCGAATAGCACGAGAACAGAGTTAAACCAAGATTTGTTAGGTTTAGTAGAAAGGAAAGAATATGGAATGTACGCCTCCATGCCAGAGAGAATCACCTCCGTTATGCGCTCTTCACACTCCGAGGAACCCCTCCCACGGAAACAGTAATCATTCCTTGGAAAATCAGAGAAGTAAGACCGCAAGTCAGACCAGTTAGTGGCACCGAAATGCCATAAACGTCTCCTCGACGAAGGCGGGGGCAGTTCTTGTGGAAGACTTGAAGTGACAGAACAAGATACAGAGATAAGAAGGTGATCGGATGAACCTAGAGGAGGAAAGAGTTTTACAGTATAAGGGGAAGGATAAGAAGTTAGGAAAAGATCTAGTATGTTGGGTTCATCACCATCGGGTAGGGATATGCACCAACTGCTCAAGGTTGTTTTGGATAGAAAATTGGTAGGCGAGTTCACCAGCTGGATCAAAAGAACTAGATGAAAGTCATTGGCGGTGGTGAACATTGAAATCACCTAAAATGATGATTTCGGAGAAAGGAGAAGAAGGAAGAATGTGTTCTATTTTAGAGTTAAGATAGTCGAAGAATTTTGGATAGTCTGTAGAGTTAGGAAACAAGTAGACAGAACAAATGAATTTAGTTTTGGAGTTCCAAAAAAGTTTAAGCCATAAAGTAAAGAATTCAAAAGATTCCAAATTAGAGACACAAGAAAGGACAACATCATTGTGCACGTCTGCGCAATATCCGCCTTTGGGTGAAAATTGAGGATAGAGACAGTAGGAGGAAACAGAGTAGGGTTTTCTCTCAGAACACTCAGGCACTTGAGTTTCAGTTAAATATATATATATATATATATATATATATATATATATATATATATATATATATATATATATATATATATATATATATATATATATATATATATATATATATATATATATATACTCAACAACAATTAATTAATGCTAGGAGAGTGACCCTGTAGTAGTCATCTTCTGGTCTTTCTCTCAGAGGGGAGAGAAAACATGGGAATTTTCAATCACCAAAACTCTGATCCTCCATCTTTCTACTCGATAGACCATTCAATGCAATTCTGACATCGCCACTCAAACTTTCGTCTGTCCTTAAATATTCTCGCTATTTCTTTTTCTCGTAATCTTTCTTTAAAGGATTACAATACTTCTCTATGAAAACAATCTTCTATGATGTTTAATATTCTGGAGCTCTTTTGAAATTTGTTTACTTTTCACAGGTGTCTTGTTTTCACTGTATGGAGTACGTTTCACACATCTGGGATAGTCCCACTCATGTTGCTCTTGAAAAGATAGAATCTAAGTCTTTTCAGTTCTTTCACACTAATTCTCTTCAATCTCTTTTGCGCACGTCAAAGTTCTGTTACTTTCCATTCTATCGCTCATTACAACAGCACTGCTCTATTGAACTCTACTATCGCATACCTCCTTCAATGAAACAGGATAGTGAGACACGTCTTTTTACAATCTATTTCATTTTTCTGTCGAGGAAATTTCGAGAGGAAATGAGGAAGGTGGAATAAAGATATTAACTTTAACTCTTCTGTCATGATACCTTGAAAATATGAACAATTTCATTATATATATATATATATATATATATATATATATATATATATATATATATATATATATATATATATATATATATATATATATATATATATATATATATATATATATATATATAATATATATATAAAACACTCAACTCAAACCTTCATCTGTTCTCAATATTCTCGGTGTTTCTTTTTCTCGTGATCTTTCTTGGAAAGATCACATTATCTCTCTCTCTAAACAAGCTTCTAAGAGGTTGGGTGTTCTGTGGCGCCTTCGTAGTTTTTTTTACGCCACCCCAGTTGCTTGCTCTGTATAGGGGTGTTGTTCGCCCCTGTATGGAGTACGCCTCACATATCTGGGGTGGGTCCACACATACAGCTCATCTTGAAAAGGTGGAGTCTAGGGCTTTTCGTCTTATCAACTCTCCTGCTCTTACTAACTCTCTCCAATCTCTTTCTTCCCGTCGAATTGTTGCGTCACTCTCTCTATACTATCGCTATTACAACGGACATTGCTCTTCTGAACTCTCACGTCGCATACCTCCTCCACTGAGAATGGCTCGTGCGACACGTCTTTCTACACAGTCTCATCCTTTCTCTGTCCAACTCTCCGACCCCAGACTTAACCGCTATGCTCAATCTTACATGTACTCTACTGGTAAAGTCTGGAACACACTCCCTTTATCTGTTTTCCCAACTTCCTTTGACTTGCACACTTTTAAACGCCGTGTCGGGTCACGTCGGCCATTAGCGACCCCGAATCCGATTACTTCCCAACTCCGGTGGATATTGGTAGGCCTTGGGCCTTTGCCCACCGGAGGAGACATAAAAAAAAAAAAAAAAAAAAATATATATATAATTATATATATATATAATAAAATCTGACAAACAGAAGATTATCGCAGGATACATCAACTTCGGTGCGGTGCGCACCAGAGGCCGCACCACGCACCGCACCGCACCGCACCGTTGATTTTCCTTTGCGCACCGCACCGCACCGCACTTTTAATTTTTCTTTCGCACCGCACCGCACCGCACCAGGTTGCTGAAAATGCATTGCGCACCGCACCGCACCGCACCACGCACCGCACCGCACCGCACCGCACCCGGTGCGTCGGCCAACCCTAGTTATATCACTCCAACATGTAATAAATAGGAATAACACAAAATTTATTTTTTCATCCAATTTAAGAAACCTCAATCGGCTTGTGGAGTCCTTTATTAAATATACAAAAAAAAAATAAAAATAAAAAAAAATATTTCTACAGTTTTTTTTTTATGAAATCAATATTAGTTGGTAATTTTTAAAAATATATTTTCAATAAATATCTTACGCCAGCCAACCTTAGACAGTTCATTTGTACTTCAGTTTGAAAATACGCCTTTTATCGTACTTTACGTATGTTAAATTTTGTCCACTTTTCTATTTCTTATTAGTGTCTTGTATTTTTGGAAGAATACGTTCGGTTTCGCAACTTTTAAATTTTTTTTATTTAATCTTTACGTTTTCGATCTTTTTTTTTTATTTATTTCGTTTTAGTGTTTTACTTACCGTTTTAATTTAGTGGTTTTAAAAATTATGTAATTAGAGCACGAGTAGTTAATTTTTTAAATTATATATATATATATATATATATATATATATATATATATATATATATATATATATATATATATATATATATATATATATATATATATATATATATATATATATATATATATATATATATCGTTATGAATAAGGGCAGCGTCCGTTACCGTTAAAGTACAATTTAGATATTAAATATTTTTGCTCTATCTCTCGTAATTCAGAATTTGTAAGAATTTACAGAACCTTATTTCAAGAAAATTATTTAATTTTTCTGAGGGGCCATATCTCCTGAACGGGAAGCTCGTAGAATCCTGAGATGTTCATATTTTGGCTTTGCATAAAATCTATTTGCATAGGTAATTTAAACGATGTTTAAAGTTTATCTTACATTGCATCAGTTGTAAACTGGAAAAGCCTGAAAAAATCTTACTTTAGAGTAGAGAATTGAGTCTACGAGGTGCTGTTAAAAGGGATCACAGAAGCGCGTCGATCTTGACCTATGACACAACGTACCGTATTATAGGCCGATTGTGCCATGAAATATGCGTCCGTGTGCCAGAATGCAAAATTCCCTGTTCTATACCGCTTATTTAAACCGAACTATAGCGATTAGTGAATCGAATAATATATAATTTGATGATTCATGGAACGTACTTTACTAGTTTAAAATTTCAAGGGTCTAACTATTACGGTTTAAAAAAAAAAAAAACAATTAAGGTTTCAACGAGAAGCCGTAGCGGCGATAAAGCCCACGCGGACCCCGCGTTGCGGGAGGGCCCCAAATTTTTGGAACCCATGGCAAATTCTTGTGCAAGTATAAAAATAAAGATAAAACAATAGCAGTTTTATATATATATATATATATATATATATATATATATATATATATATATATATATATATATATATATATATATATATATATATATATATATATATATATATAGGAAATTACAATGACAGGTGCTCGAGGGAATTGGCCTCTCGCATTCCTCCACCGTTGCGTCGTCCTCGTTGCAAAAGGGGTGCCCTGCTTTCGCACCAATTTTGTGTGGACGTAGGAAATCCCAGGCTAGCCCGTTGTGGAACCTCCTCCTTTCCAGCCACCTCTATTCTGTGGAATTCTCTAACATTTTCTATTTTTCCAACTGTATTTAATCTTCAAGTCTTCCGTCTGTGCCCACCTGAGGGCTGTGAGTTAGATGTGTGTATGTGCCCCCTCCTTGAAAAGGGCTCTGAAAGTGAGTGGTGGCGTTAAAAAAAAAAAAAAAAAAAAAAAAAATATATATATATATATATATATATATATATATATATATATATATATATATATATATATATATATATATATATATATATATATATATATATATATATATATATATACTGAGCACCATATCCCGTATGATGCAGGATGGTGTTGGCCCAAAAAGTATTCATATTCATGTAACCGTAAGTGGGAAGGGAGAAATACTGGTTAAGAGGGTTCCCAGACTCTAGAACCATAAATATTATGGTTGTCGGCTTGCTAGGCCTGTCCCAATCCATTCGAGAATGTTAACTACTATCATCCTGAATTCAAATATAAATACGATGTTTTACTATTATCCGTATAAATTCTATCACCGAAGGTAGCACAAAGTGGTTTTAAAAGTAGCCAATTTGGTTTATATATATATATATATATATATATATATATATATATATATATATATATATATATATATATATATATATATATATATATATATAGTTCTTTTTAATTATATCCACTAGGCAATTTTTGACATTTTTCGTTTTCGCTTTTTTTGGGGGAATTTTTTTTTTACTTTGGAACACGTATCAACATTTTTTTTGCCACCTATTTTGCAAATTATTTGTTGCAATAAACTTTAAATATATTTGTTGGCGGTTCGACCTATTTGCTTGGCGCTATATTTGACCCTTTAGGTCAAGTCGAACTAGTTTAAGGAAAAAGACGAACTATATATGAGATTTATAAAATGTACTCCCGCCATACTGACTACATTTCAGGACTTTTCGCTACTTTTTTCGATTTTTAAAACTCTATATCTTGCTTCCCTTTCGTTTTTCGGCTTTTCAAATATTTTTTCCAGCTTTTTTGGGGTATGTTCAATAAATAATTTAAATTTCGCTACAATCGGCTGGGATACATACTTCAGAAAATCCTATATTATATAGAGTTCAAAGTTAAATTAATGCTTCAACGAAAATTTAAAAATATTTCAAAAATGATTTTAAAAATCATTAACACAATAACGATTTGCTTAATATTTTATATTGTTTTCAGTGTAATGAATTTACTAAAAGTACAAATTTATTGTGAAATAAATTTGTAATAAGTAGCATGATGTAGCTCAATAATGGAAGTCGCCCAAAATGTAGCCCCGAACCTATTTAAAAACATGTCGCCTGTGCTGTCCTTGTGGGCTAATCTGGCAACTCTCATACAATATAACGTAAAAACTGGGGATCTATTATAGAAATATCGGCTTATATCCCTCTGTACATCCCAAATGAAATTTCCCCTTTACCCTTCAATTTCGTTTCTGTCAATGCCGACACATCAAATCCCTTTTCCTTCATCACTATTCCCACTTCTCTTTTCTCTTCTTTATTCACTCCCCTTACATTAAACGTTCCCACTTTCAGTATCTTAGTAGTTCCCCTTCTTTCAGCCATCACTTTTGACTTCATTCACTCTCACACACACGAAATATGACGCTTTTTGGTAGGTCCCACTTCCTGAGGATACTACCAATTCCTCGAGGCCCCTACTACTATTTTATTTCACTTAAATTATTAAAATACTTTAAAATATTAAATCTTAACTAAAAAAATCCCTTATATACATAATTAAATATTAAATCTTAATAACTAATAATAAACACAAATAAACATAATCATCAAAATATATAAATATAACACTATTACTAATTTATAAATATCACTATCACTAAAAATAAAAAAAATAAAAATATAAATCACTAAAAATTTAAAATACAAAAAATAATCTAAAAAATATAAAATATAAAACAAAATAAATCTCTAAAGCACAATAAAATCCAAAAAAATAATCTAAAATATACACTTATTTTAGATTAGAGCACTTCAATATATACTAACACTTTCACTAAAAATTACTAAAATTAATAAATTCTTAGTAAGAAACTTAAATAAGGATTGTATTTTATATTTATAACCACTATAACTTCACTAACGATAAAACAAAATATGCACGATAATAAAAAATAAAAATTTCTTTTCTCCAGTTTATTTAATATCCTTTTCAATACTTTGAAGAACCATGTCCAAAAAATTTTTAAATTAATTTTATATTATATTATATTTTATTTTATTTCGTTTCGCAAAAAGAAAAAAATGAAATTTTTGTTGCTTCACGAAAGATTATTTAAAAATAAAAAAATTTTTTTTACTTCTTTTAAAATTATCAATTTTCACAATGTGAAGAGCAGTGCTCAAAAAAAAGTCTTCACCAATCGCTCACAACACACAACACTAACAATTCACTGAAGCTCCTCCGAAGCCCTCTCAGACTCTCCCACTGGAGCTCCCACCAGCAACTCTCCCTCTCATAGATTAGGACCTTTCAGATCTCTATCTTCTTCACTTTCAGTACATTCCCTTTAACTCTTCTCTCAGCTCTAATAGTTTCTTCTCCCTTCTCTATTTAAAGCGTCCGATCCCGATGGTGTCCAGCTCATATATATATATATATATATATATATATATATATATATATATATATATATATATATATATATATATATATATATATATATATATATATATATATATATATATATATATTAAAATTAATTTAAAACCTTTAAAATTAATATTTTCATATCAAAAGTTAAAATTTTTTGTTCTATCGATTTCAGTATTTCTATACTATTTTTATGTACTTTTGTTGTTTTATTTTTATAGTGTCAATTTTCGATGATTTTCAGATTCAAATAATGACACCAAAAAATATATCTTAGGAGTAAACTTCTCCCAGTCATTTCCATTGAACTCCCTCATCATTCTGTAAGCTTCAAATAAAGCTTTCACTCCCTGTTGCCATATAGAAAACGCCTTTGGCGTTGTTAAAAACAAATTTTATCCAGGTCCTGTCCCCCATAACCGTACTAAAGAGTTAAAAATAATTTTAAACATGTCAGGCCTATCGTTTTCTGACCCTTTCTCTTCGTTATATTTATCCCAGTGTTTCAATAGCCGAGGGGGGGGGTACTCCCCCTTTACAATTATGGCTCTTAAAAACAAAGTAAATGTACAGCATTGATTTTCGTTTTTCTCTCTCAATTAACTGAGACACCTTGACATTACAATTTCTGAAATTATTTCTTCAAAGTTTTTTTGGATTTCTCCATTAATTACTTTCTTCCCTTCTATAGGAATTAATTTAGTAACTTCTTCGGATTCATTTTCTAAATTAAAAATTTTAAACACCTCACCAGAGATCCCTTCACCAATTTTTGGCAATTTTTAAGTATATGAATTACGCTATTAAATGTAAACTAACCATTTTCATTTCCAGCCATTTTCCGCCAACAAATAGGCTTGCAACATTTGCATGATGCTTGCATTAGGGGTCATTTACCCTTTTTATCCCTCTTTTGACCCCCATTACTCCCCATTTTTTTAGCAAAAGTTTTTAATAAAGAAAATAGATATATTGAATAATTATGTACCCCCTTATTTTACTATTTTCGAAGTAACAAACATTCCGAATCGATATATGTTTCCTCTTGTAATTCTTTCAAACCTACTTGAATGGTGCCTTTATCAAATTGTCGAACGTCCATTCTCTCAATTCTATGAATCATATTTTTGCCAAAATATTTACGGAAATTAATTTCATTTTGTAAATTAAATATTTTGGACACCTCCTCAGAAAAAGAAAAAGATTCAAACACAAAGTAAACACCAGCGTCTCTTGATCGAAACTTTCTTCTGCTATATTTGTGTTTAATAATAATAATTAATAATAAATATAATAACAATACCTTTTTCTTGATGATATTTATCCCAAAGTTCAATTAATTGAGGGTATTCCCCTTTTAAAATTGTTGATTTAAAAAAATGGAACAAATGTGGAGCAAACTTTCTCCTCGAAGGTTTGTGAGACATCTGAAATATATATATATATATATATATATATATATATATATATATATATATATATATATATATATATATATATATATATATATATATATATATATATATATATATATATATATATATATATATATATATATATATGGGTTGATCTGGCAACTTCGCATCCGAACTCGAATCGAAACCGAATCCAGAACCTCCGAATCAGAACTCAAATTCATTAAAAAAATGTTTGCTATAGAGAAATCGAACCCTGACCCTATAGCACAATAGCATAGAGTTTACCACTACGCTACTGGTGGTTCAAAGAGAAATCCAAGGAGGAGGCTTATGAATAATAATTTAATGACTTCTCCCAACTGCGCTTGAGCGTGAGGTAACATGACTTTAGTTCGATCACCCCTTTCCTATTGACCTATCTGTTTAGTTTGCGAGAGAAAAGGGGGGGTGGTGAAAACTTTTCCTTCTATCGGAATTAATTTTACAACTTTCTCTTTTTCACCATCATTTGTTTGGGATAATTTAAATACTTCTCTTGATATACCTTCGCCAATTTTCTGACCAGTCTTTATAAGCTTACAAACAAAAATTGTATTGGGAAAGTTATTGATATAACTATTTTGGGGGGAACTCTTGAGTGGTGCCAGATTGTCGAAAAGTAGCTGAATCTTTAAACGTAAGTTTAACAGGGTTTCGATTTGCAATTGCAAATCGCTCCACACAAATTGACTTCACGCTCTTTCCTGATACCAGTTTTGGGAGTTCAATCCAATGAAATTAGCCTCAAGTCGGGGGGAAGGGGTTCAGGGGGGGGACCCC